>PVHP010042175.1:0-15054 GCA_004024765.1 Zapus hudsonius
AAAAAAAAAAAAAAAAAAAAAAAAAAAAAAAAAAAAAAAAAAAAAAAAAAAAAAAAAAAAAAAAAAAAAAAAAAAAAAAAAAAAAAAAAAAAAAAAAAAAAAAAAAAAAAAAAAAAAAAGCCAAAAAAAATCAGATTAAAATGTGTACTAATTGCTAATTATAGGGCAAGGAAGAAAACATAGCCTTTTTACCATGAAACTCATGTTACAGTTTTATGAGTTAAGACAAATGTTATAATAGGACCTTATACAAAATTCCCTAGTTGAGGGATACCAAAGAAGTGAATAGTTAATAATTGGGCTGGAGAGAAATAGAAGACAATGGTATTACAGGATGAACAAGCATTTGCTACATGAATAAGCAGAGGAAATAACAAAATAATTCTGGATAAAAAGAACAGTTTATGCAAAAGGGGACTGAAACAGTGTGCCATGTTCAACCCAAGTATTCTAGAAAAAAAATTCCAGGACAAGAATGATGGGGGAGGAGGCTGATGGAGTGGGAGATTATAAAGCATGTACTATGTTTCCTAAGAAATCTGGCTGGACGTGGGGGCTGGAGAGTTTGCTCAGTGGTTAAGACACTTGCCTGCAAAGTCTAATAACCTGGGTTTGATTCCCCAACACCCACATAAAGCCAGATACAAAAGCAGAACATGCATCTGGAGTTCCTCTGCAGCAGCAAGAGGCCCTGGTGTATCCATATCCCCCCTCTCTCTAATAAATAAATACAAATATATAAAAAAAACTGGACCTAGGCATGTGTGCCATGGATGACTCCATGAACCATATCATACTAAGTAGGGGAAGAGATGTGACCAGATTCATTCTTTTAAGAATATTTGCCGATGGGCTGGAGAGATGGCTCAGCGGTTAAGGCACTTGCCTCCAATGCCTAAGGCCCCGGGTTCAATTCCCCACATAAGCCAGACCCACAAGGTGGTGGCCCTGGTGTGTTCTCTCTCTCTCTCTCTCTCTCTCTCTCTCTCTCTCTCTCCCTCTCTCTGCTTGAAAATGAATAAATAAAATTTAAAAAAAAAGAATATTTGCCGGGCGTGGTGGCACACGCCTTTAATCCCAGCACCCGAGGTAGGAGGATCACCATGAGTTCAAGGCCACCCTGAGACTACATAGTGAATTCCAGGTCAGCCTGGACTAGAGCAAGACCCTACCTCGAAAAACCGGAAAAAAAAAATAGAAGAAGAATATTTTCACTTATTTAGGAGAAAGAGAATATGGGCATGTCAGGGCCTCTTGCCCTTGCAAATGAACTCAAGATGCCTGTGCCACTTTGTACAACTAGCTTTATGTGGATACTGGGGAATTGAACCCAGCCTAGCAGGCTTTGCAAGCAAGCACTTTTTACCACTGAACCATCTCCTAACCCCAAGATTTACTCTTAAATTCTTCTACTATTTAACCCACCAGTACATAGCTAAAGAAGCATTTCCATGGGCAAGCCTTCTGCACATCTACCCCTGGGCAAGATAACCACTATCTGCTCTGAGCCCATGTACTTCTCCCCACTTCATCCACAACAGGCTATAATTCATGATATATGGATTATAGGCTCTCAGAAGGTAGGGCTCAACCTTACTTGTTTCCCAGAACCTCACACTATATATGCTGTGTAAACAAGGCACCTAATGAATTGGACTCAGCTGGATTGGACCTTAAAAGCAGACAGACATACTGGACTGAGTGGCAATCTAAAAATTTATTAAGAGTTAAAACTCTGGTTACCTTAGAATTTGGTGAAAGAGTCTCTAAGGGTGAGCCCTGCACAGGGTGCAGTGGGACTATTGTTTCAAATGAACTCTCTCCTGTAAGAAAAAGGTTAAGTTGAGGGCTGACACCTGAGTTCAATCACCAGTACCCATGTAAGAAAAACAAAAGGCAGACATGATGGTTCCTGCTTGTAATCCCAGCACTGAGGAAGTAGAGAGGTGGATCTCTGGCCATGAAAGACCCGGTCTCAAAAAAAGGTAGATGGTGCCCGAGGAACAACAATCAAGGTCCTCTGGCCTCAACATGAAAATACACCAGTTGTACACACACACACACACACACACACACACACACACACACACACACACACGGACAAGTTGAGTCAAAGAAAAAAGGGTTAGATCAGAGCCACCACAGGCACACATAAATGTTCTATGTTATTTTGTTTCTTTTTGTTTTTTGAGGTAGGGTCTCGCTCTAGCCCAGGCTGACCTGGAATTCACTATGTAGTCTCAGGCTGGCCTCGAACTCATGGTGATCCTCCCACCTCTGCCTCCCTGTGCTGGGAGACACGTGCCACCACACCTGGCAAAATGTCTTCATTTGTTCCTAAAATCTATCACGTGCATTGAGGCTGAGTTTTGGACTTCTCTGGATGTAGGTTTTATGAGCGTTGGTATTTTTGCCTTGGGACAGGCTATAGATCTGACCTTGCAGTAAGGGAAGCATATCCACCACAGCTTGGCCAAGAAGAATAGTTTTCTCCTCCTTCTGTTTCTTTTCCTTTGGTAAAACTTCAGTCATGGTTACTAGAAAAAAAAACAAGCAAATAAAATGAGATGGTTTCCAAGTCCTCCATCAAGGACAAGAGAGCAGCAAGCAGAGCACTGTCAGAGAAGTCTAATAAAGGAAACAAATGTTGGCTCGGGGTTGAGCTCAGGTGGAGAGCACTTGCATGAGGCTTTGGATTCAATCCCTAGCATGACAGAAAAGAAATAAACTTAAAACCAAGAAGACACCAACATCAGAGACTTCTGATAGACAATACTGAGCTCCTTTGGTGACTTCTGAGCTATTTGTCTATAAATCATAAGAAATGGATTTTACACTATAATCATGAACACATGTATATGTAAATTAAATGATGTGTACAATTACTATCTGGCAAAGTTTTGTGCAAGATTGTCCCTATTAGCTAAAAAAAATGCTATAAGCTCATTGTTTCCTGTTCTATTTGACATAAAAATTACTGCCAGGTGTGGTGGCACATGCCTCTAACTTCAGCTATCAGGAGGTGGGAGCAGGAAGACTGCCCGTTTCTTTTTAAAAATGTTATTTATGAGAGGGAGGAAAGGAAGAAGAGAGAGAGAGAAAGAGAGAGAAGAGAGAGAAGGGAAGTAAATATGAGTGTGCATGGATGCTCCAGGGCCTCTTGCCACTGCAAACTCCAGAAACGTGTCATTTCATGCACCTGGCTTTACATGGCTTTGTGGAATTGGCTTTGCCTACAAGAGCCTTTAACCACTGAGCAATCCTCTCAGCCCAAGACTGCTAATTTCACTGTCTTCTACTTCTTTCCTAAGACTTTTCTTTCTTTAATTTTTATTTACTCTGTGTGCTTCTACACACTCAGGTCATCAGGATTTATAGGCGATTGCCTTAACCGCTGAGCCATCTCTCCAGCCCCAGAGGGCAAATTTTTACTGGCCTTTAAAAGATCTGAACCTACTGGTGTTTCTAAGTTGCCAATTTATTAAATATAAAGTCTGAGAAACATAAACTAAAAAGAAAACTTAAGGAACTTACCGTTATGTGATTTATTGGGCTCTGATGTTATTTCTCTCCACCTTTTCATCTTTTTTTTTCTTTTACCTTTTTGCCTCTTATGCTGTTTTTATACAATGTCCAGGGTTTGTACTTTTACTCAGAGAAAAGTACTGTCTTGTCAGAACTCTTTCATTTCTCACAACCATACTTAAGATTATAAATGTACTTCTAAATGCTACATTAACATATCCTACGAGTTTTGTTTTTGTGCTGGTGAGAATCAATCTGCTCGGCTCTGATGTATCAATTCTAAAGGCTTGCTGGGTTTTATTACATTTTCTTTTCTTTTTTTTTTTTGGTTTTTCGAGGTAGGGTGTCACTCTAACCCAGGCAGACCTGGAATTCACTATGTAGTCTCAGGGTGGCCTTGAACTAATGGTGATCCTCCTACCTCTGCCTCCCAAGTGCTGGGATTAAAGGCGTGCGCCACCACGCCCGGTTTATTATGTTTTCTTTGTCCCATGAACTATTCACATGTGTTTTTAAATTTCAAAATGAAAATTTTTTCTATCTTTTTTATATCAATCTCTAATTTTATGGACTATTGTATTTTGAACAGAAAACTTAAACTGAGCTTGGTATTTAGGGCACATCTGTAATATCAGTATTCATGAAGCTAAATCTTTAAGATTAAGAGTTGTAGGCTAGCCTAAAAAAATAAAAATAAAAAGATAAAAATGGCTGGGCGTGGTGGCGCACGCCTTTAATCCCAGCACTCAGGAGGCAGAGGAGGTAGGAGGACTGCTGTGAGTTCAAGGCCACCCTGAGACTACATAGTGAATTCCAGGTCAGCCTGGACTAGAGCAAGACCCTACCTTGAAAAACCAAAATAAATAAATAAAATAAAAAATAAATTAAAAATGAAAATAAAATAAAATAGTTGTAGGCTAGCCTGGACTATATAGCAAGTTCAAAGACAATGAGACGTTGACTCAAAAATCAAAGAAAGCTGGGTGTGGTGGTGCACACTTTTCATCACACCACTCATGAGACAGAGGCAGGAGGATCACTGTGAGTTCAAGGCCATCAAGACTACATAGTGAATTCCAGGTCAGCCTGGGCTAGAACAAAACCCTACCTCGAAAATCCAAAAAGAAAAACTAAAAGAAAATTTAATTTGTATTCGATTGATTCTTTTGAAATTTTGTTTATTTATTTATGAGAGGAGACAGAGAGGGGGGGTAAGAGGGAGAAAGATGGGATTTATTTATTTGCGAGAGGAAAGAGAGAACCTGGGTTAGAGTGAGACCCTACCTTGAAAAAAATGAGTACAGATGAGAATAAAGTTTAAAAACCTAGCAAGATAGACCAGTTGGTAAAGTCCTTGCCTTGTATGCATAAACCCACATGAGGAAAAATCCAGGCAAGGTGGCATGTGCTTCAAATGTCAGCACCAAGGAGGTGGAATTAGGCAGATCCTTGGGTCTCACTGGTCAGCCAGTCTGTCCTGGTTTGTGAGTTTTGGGTCATTAAGAGACTGTTTCAAAAAGTATGAGCAGCCCCTGAGGAATGAGAGCTGAGGCTGTTCTCTAGCTCCACATGCCTGCAAGGGCGGGTGCGCGCACGCACGAGCACACACACACAATACCAGAAATAATGCTGGGCGTGGAAACTGTAAAGGTGTGGATACAGAAACCATCTACACACTTCACTCACTCAAAAAAATACCTTTGAGCCCCTTATGTTACAAAGATTTCTAGAATTCAAAATTCTGAAATAAATAAAATTCAACCCTGATTTCCAGAAGGTTCTCTTTCAGCAGAAGCACATATATACATAATGGCTGTTCAACATGCTGAGTACATAAAGTGCAGTATACTTGCTAGATAAAATACAGAATGCTCAGGTAAATTTGAAATTCAAATAACCAATGAATAATTTTTTTTTAAAAAATATTTTATTTATTTATTTTCAAGCAGAGAAATACAGAGATAGAGATAGAGAGAGAGAGAGAGAGAGGGAGAGAGCACCAGGGCCACCGTCTTGTGGGTCTGGCATATGTGGGCACTGGGGAATTGAACCCGGGGCCTTAGGCACTGGAGGCAAGTGCCTTAACTGCTGAGCAATCTCTCCAGCCCCCCAATGAATAATTTTTAAGAATATGCCCAATTTTTTATTTTATTTTATTTTTTTGGTTTATCGTGGTAGGGACTAGCTATAGCCCAGGCTGACCTGGAATTCACTATGTAGTCTCAGGGTGGCCTCGAACTCACGGCGATCCTCCTACCTCTGCTTCCTGAGTGTTGGGATTAAAGGCATGTACCACAATGTCCGGCTTGTTTTTTTTTTAATTGTTTTTTTTTCTAAAATCTGACAATCCTAAACATTGAAATACAAAGGGAGACGTTCCTAACTCAGCTTAGAGGATAAAGGTTACAAAAGTCATATGGCAAAAAGTCATTGATAAAAACTGATTAAAATTAGTATGTCATGGGTACTGTTTTAATTACCTTTCTCATTGCTACAAAAAATACCTGACAAGAGCCACTTATGGATGAAGAGTTAGCTGTGGTTTATAGTTCCCCATCATGGAGGGGAAGGTGTGAGGGCAGGAGCACGCAGCAGCTGGCCACATTCATCCATAGTGAGGAAACCAAGAGCGACAAATGCCAGTTCTCAGCTCACTTTTTCCTTTTTATTCAGCCCAGGACCATAGCCCATGGAGTGCTGCTGACTGGCCAGAGTCAGGGTGGGTCCTCCACCTCTTTTAACCTAATCTAGAAAATTCCTCTCAGACATTCTCAGATATTTGTTTCCATGGTGATTCCAAATCCGGCTGCAGCAAGGAGGGACGGAGTATCCAACAGGACCAATTTGGTCCTGTTGGTAAATTCCTCAGAATCTCATCACATATTGTGTGGTTTACTACCATGTTCAGAACTATGAGACTTACAGAACACAGGTTTATGGGCGAGGTCGTCTAAAGTGGTTCCTTCTATGTTGAACTCGAAATTGCTAGTGAAGTTGTACTTTGCAGTTCCTTCCGATGAGACAGTAATTTTGGCTGAGTCCCCCATAACCACCTGATTGAACTCTGCACGGATAAAGGTAACTGGACTATCTCCTTTAAGGCCTTTCTGTGGACAGAAACATACAACTTTACAATTACATTCAAATACAGAATAGTCCCCGTATATTAAGGAAGCCATATGGTCTTGGGGTAGACAATAGCATGTTGTGTTTTTCTCTAACAAGTTACATCATGAGCACAAACAGGGAAAGCAGAATGTCATTGAACAAATCTAGTAGTTAAACATAACATTCTACTTAGGTGTAATGTCAACGTTTTTGTAAAATAGTATTTATTGTATTATCCAATTATAAAATCATACAGTCAGGGCTGTGGATGCAGCATAGTTGGTAGGAAGCTTGCCTAGCAGGCACAAAGCCCTGGTTTCAATCACCAGCACTGCATAAACCAGGCTTGGTGGCACCTTCCTATAATCCCAGCATTTAGGAGGTGGAGGCCAGAGGATCAGAAGTTCAAGGTCATCCTTGGCTACATAGTGAGTTTGAGGCCAGTTCAGTTTTTTTTTTTTTTTTTTTTTGAGGTAGGGTCTCACTCTAGCCCAGGCTGACCTGGAATTCACTGTGTAGTCTCAGGGTGGCCTTGAACTCATGGTGATCCTCCTACCTCTGCCTCCCAAGTGCTGAGATTAAAGGCGTGTGCCACCACACCCAGCTTCAGTGGCTCTTCAGAAAGCCTTCAGGCCTTCAGTGCTGGATTGGGACTGCTGAGGCATCCAGCCACGTGGACTGAGCAGCTACCAGTTCCTTGACTCTCAGGCCTGCAGACTGCTATTGTGGGATTGCCATAACCTAATCCAATAAACCCCCTTTTTACTGCAATTCACTCTAGTAACTCCATTCCTCTAGAGAACCCTAATACAGTAGTTTTATTAGTTAAAATCATATGATGAAATTAATCATAAAGGAAATTCTGGAAGAATTCAGATCTTTATTAGAAACAAGTGGAAAAAAATTAGTAGCTGGTTGTGGTGACTTATGCTTGT
Source organism: Zapus hudsonius (assembly GCA_004024765.1). NCBI lineage: Eukaryota > Metazoa > Chordata > Mammalia > Rodentia > Dipodidae > Zapus > Zapus hudsonius. Next base: position 7,569 of record PVHP010042175.1, read on the forward strand.
AATCTCAGCCCATGGAAAGTTGAAGTAGGAGGATTGCTGTGAGTTCTAGTGAGATACTGACTTGAAAGAAGAAAGAAACAGAGGAGGTAGGGAGGAAGTGAGAAAAGAAGGGATGGAAGAAAGGAGACATGCATAGAGACTATAAGGAAAACTAAAATGACTTTACGTGTGTATATAGGTATGTATGATGTGTATGGATGTATAGGTATGTGTGTATGCATGCATAAATATCTGTGTGTTGTGTGTATAGGTATATGTGTGCATGTATGGGCACACAAATGCCATGACACACATGTGGAGGTCAGAGGGCCACCTTGGAGTGTGGGTTCTCGCTTTCCTCTTGAGACACAATCTCTGGAGTGGTTTGCCTCTGCCAACAGAAGACTAGCTAGGCTGTGAGTCTCAGCATTCTTCCATTGCTGCAGGCCCATTTGGGATTACAGGTGTGTACAGTTTTGTGTGGGTTCTGGGGCTAGAAACTCCACGCACCAGGTTTGCAAAGCAAATGCTTTCAGTCACTGAGCCATCTCCTAGTCCTAAAATGACTGTTTCATCCCTTTAAAAAAATAGTTGTCAAAAAATAGTTGTCAGTTATTTTACACATATGACAATATTACTTGCTGAGCTTAGACTCACAATAAAGGGAACCTGAGGAGAAAATTGCCAGATGGAGGTTGAAAATGATGCAAAATCCAACCCCCACCCACCCACCCTGCTCCCAAATAGAAACTTAGTGAGTTTTACCAAATCATATCCATTGGTCACAGTAACGTGCACCCATTTCCCTACTGACGACACCTGTTCCATGTCAGCAATGGGGCAAAGTCCCTCTGGTATTCTTTGGTCTCTGGAAAAAAAACAATTACTCTGTCTCCTCATGGATCACATCACATCATAAGCATCCCATGGTTACCTGAGGACACGTCATAAGCCAGCACTGCTTTGCTCCTCTTTCTGAGCCTTGCTGGGGGACAAGCAGTGCTCTTGAGGGGTGTCACAAGTTTCATGGCCAATGCTAAAGTGATTTTTTAAATTATTTATTTATTTGAGACAGAAAAAGGCAGACAAAGAATGAATATAAGTGTTCCAGGGACTCCTTGCAAACTAACTTCAACTTCATGTGCCACTTTGTGCATCTGGCTTTATGTGGGTACTAGGGAATTGAACCTAGGCAAACAAGCTTTGCAAACAAGAGCCTTTAACTGCTGAGCCATCTCTCCAGCCCACTAAAAAGATTCTTAAATATGTGAAGTCTATGAAGATAAGAGACTAGAAATACCATCTCTCAATGTTCCGAGAATTGTGGTAACTTTTTCCCAATCTGCAAAGCATCCAAAAAATCACCCAAAGATGATTTCTCTTACAAAAACAGATTTTGAGAGCAATAAAGAGATACATCTCAGGCTGGAGAGATGGATCAGCGGTTAAGGCACTTGCCTCCAGTGCCTAAGGCCGTGGGTTCAATTCCCCAGGACCCACATAAGCCAGACCCACAAGGTGGTGGCCCTGGTGTTCTCTCTCTCTCTCTCTCTCTCTCTCTCTCTCTGAAAATGAATAAATAAAATATTTTAAAAAAGAGATACATCTCTACTCAGCTCTATTTTCTAATTATTTTTATAAATAATTGCAAAAATAAATTGTTGCCTGGGTATGGCACCTGGGAGGCTGAGACGGAAGGATTGGAGAATGAGGTCAGCCAGGACTACATGGCCCAATCCTGTCTCATCAAAAGGTTATCTATGGGCTGGAGAGGTGGCTGAGCGGTTAGGTCACTTGCCTGGGAGGGTGATGGTTGGAATTTAAGCAAAGGACAATGATACACATGTATGAAAATGTCATAAAGACAGGGCTGGGGATATGGTAAAGTTCTTGCTGCTCAAGCATGAGGATTTGAGTTCAGATGCCTAGCACCCAAGTAAAAAGATGGGTGTGGTGTGTGCTGTAATCCAAGCATGGGGAAGCTAGAGAAGGGAGGATCCCTAGGGCTAGTCTGAGTAGGTGAGCTTCAGGTTCAGTAAGAGACCTTGTCTTAAAAAAAACTGGACTGGAAAGATGGATCAGCCATTAAAGGTGCTTGCTCGCAAAGCCTACTAACTACTGACCTGGGTTCAATTCCCAAGTCACCCACTTAAGCTGGATGAAAACAGTGCACAAACATCTGGTGTTTGGTTCTGGTGTGTATGTACACACACACACACACACACACACATTAATTTTTAAAATAGGCTCAGTGGTTAAGGTGTTTGACTGCAAAGCCTAACCACCCTGATTCAATTCCCCAATACCCACATAAAGCCAGATGCACAAAGTGGTGCAAGCACATGGAGTCTGTTTGAAGTGGCTAGAGGTCCTGGTGTGTCCATACTCACTCTCTGTCTCTTTCTCAAATGAATGCATAAAAATATATATATTTAATTTTTAAAAAATATTTTATTATTTATTTGCAAGCAGAGAGATACATACAGACAGACAGACACACACACACACACACACACACAGAGAGAGAGAGAGAGAGAGAGAGAGAGAGAGAGAGAGAGAGAGAGAGAGAGAGAAATGGTTTTGCCAGGGCAGCTATCCACAGCAAAAAATGAACTCCAGATACATGCTGCCACTTTGTGCATCTGGCTTACATGGTAACTGACTGGGGAATTGAACCGAGGTCCTTAGGCACTGGAGGCAAATGCCTGAACTGCTGAGCCATCTCTCCAGCCCCCTGAAAATATTTTTTTAAATATTTTTTATTTATTCATTTTCAAGCAGAGAGAGAGGAGAGAGAGAGACAGAGAGAGCACACACCAGGGCCACAACCTTGTGGGTCTGGCTTATGTGGGTCCTGGAGAATTGAACCCAGGGCCTTAGGCACTGGAGGCAAGTGCCTTAACCGCTGAGCCATCTCTGCAGCCCGAAAATATTTTTTAATGTTTTTAAAAAATATTTTATTTATTCATTTTCAAGCAGAGAGATGAGAGAGAGAGAGAGAGAGAGAGAGAGAGAGAGAGAGAGAGAGAGAGAGAGAGAGAGAGAGAACCAGGGCCACCACCTTGTGGGTCTGGCTTATGTGGGTCCTGGGGAATTGAACCCAGGGTTTTAGGCACTGGAGCCAAGTGCCTTAACCTCTGAGCCATCTCTCCAGCCCCTGAAAATATTTTTTAAAAATGCAGTCAAACTTCTCTATGCAATTCAAGTATTTATTTATTGTTAGTTAGTTTGTTTTTTCGAGGTAGGGTCTCTCTCTGGCCCAGGCTGACCTGGAATTCACTACGTAGTCTCAGAGTGGCCTTGAACTCACAGCGACCCTCCTACCTCTGCCTCCCAAGTGCTGGGATTAAAGGCGCGCACCACCACGCCCGGCTAAACATGGTTTTTAAGTGGGATGAAATAAAATATAACAAACAGGGCTGGGAAGATGGCTCAGCAAATAAAGATGTTTACTTACAAAGCCTGTCAGCCCAGGTTTGATTCTCTAGTAGTACCCACATAAAACCACATGTGCAAAGCGCACTCAGGCAGGAGGATCGCTGTGAGTGAACGAGATTCTATATATATTATATATATGCATGCACGTATATGCACGCACGTCTACGTATACTTTGCATTCGCTCACAAGCCACCTGTCCTGCCCACGAGCCCGTCAGGAGCCGGCAGAGCGGGAAGCCCCGAGGAGAGGAGCTCCTGACCGTCTTACCTGAGGCAGCCGCGGGTACGAGTTCCCGTCACTATAGCAACCGGCTAACTCTCGCGAGAGTTTGCCGACCGCCGGCGAGAGCGAGGAGCCGGGCGCTGGAGGAGTCTGTGCGCCTGCGCCCTGCCCGCCGCTCGTCCTGAGCGCTCTTTCCGTCCGAAACAAAACTCAAAGGAAATCCGTTTGAATGAAAAAGCCTTTATTAAGTGCATTTGAAGGCGGATTCCCTGGCTCTGGCCTACGGGCCCAGCTACTTGGGAAGCCCAGGCAGAAGGCTCACTGCAGTGAGAAATCTAGAACAATCCCTCCCTTTAAAAACACGCAAGTACACGGACACATCAGTTTGTTTTCTCCAAATATATATTTTTTCAAGTCTCAGGAAGAAGCAGGAGGATCCCTGCAAGTTCGAGGCCAGCCTTGTCTGTATAGAGTTCCAGGCTAGCCGGCGTTACACAGTGAGAGTGAGGCATTGTCTCCAATAAATAAAAATAAAAAAATAAATAAAATGTTGCTTCTAGGATGTGGACAGTATTTGCTTTATAAGCAGACTTGAAAATATGTTAATGCAATTCTTTTTGATAATTTGGTAATACAAGGTTTTGATAAATGTGAAATTCATCTTAAACGAGTTGGAATAGAAAAATGATACAATAACCTGAAGATAACCCAAGTGGCAATGAAAGATAATAAACTGGTCCATTCATAAAATGGCAAATACAGGGTTAAACATGAAAGTACAGCACACATAAAGTGAATAAGTCTTAGCTATATAAACACAAATTTAAATGGTATGTTAACATCTAGATCAAAGGATTTCCCTGTTAGCCAAATTAAGGACAATTTGATCATCAAAATACATATTGGTTGGACTGCGGGTGCTTGAGGTGCATGTGCCAATGCCCTGGATTCATTCCAGGACCAATAAATAAATAAACAATGGCAATAATGGACTACACCCCACGTGAACCATGCATTGACATGAAGAAAGGGAGAGAAAGGAGAGCTCTTCCAGAGGCTTGATAACCCAGAAGTGTTGAGGGAGATCATAGAAATAGAGACTTACTGTTAGCAATCACCACAAAGAAGGATCGAAGACAAGCATCCTTCGATGGATGCCAAGGCTGGTGGCTGGAGATTTGATAAGAAATGGGATGCTGGTGTGATTTTGCAATATTTCCCCATGGAATATTAATAGAAGGGAAAACAGTGCATCAAAGTAACCCAAACATTCAGGTGACCAAGTTTAACATCACCAGTGCCAGGAGTCTACATTATGACCTGCTGGTGTGGCACACTGAAAAAACCAAAGCATTTTATTTATTTGTTTGTTTGCAAGTAGAGATAGAAGACAGAGCCGGTTGTGGTGGCACACGCCGGTAGGATATTGCTGAAGAGGCGGAGGCAGGAGGATCAAGAGATAGAAGACAGGAAGAATGGGGGCACCAGGGCCCCCAGCTGCTGCAAACTCCAGATGCATGCACCACTTTTTTGCATCTGGCTTTGGGTCTCCAGGCTTTGCAGGCAAGCACCCCAACTGCTGAGTCATCTCTCCAACCCAGCATTCTTTATATACACACACATTTGCAAGCAGAGAGATAGGGAGGACAGAGAGAATGGGCACACCAGGACCTTTCACCCACTGCAAAAGGACTCCAGATGCATGCACCACTTTGTGCATCTGGCTTTATGTGGACATGGGGGAATTGAATTAAATTTACAGGCAAACACCTTAACAGCTGAGCCATCTCTCCAACACCAAAGCATTGTTAAGTGCGTGAATGTTCCTGTGAGTTTAGGTGTGTGCTGGGGCACACATGTGGAGGTCAAAGAACCATCTAGGCTTAGGTCCTATCTTCCCAACCTGGTTTGAGGCCGTCTTAGCTGGCCCATGGGTTCCAGGGGTCTCTCCTGTCACTGCCTCACAACTCACAGGTGTGCTGGATTATAGATGCTCACGCTATCACTTTACTGAACCCTCCCCAGCGCCAAAGCATCTTTAAATACTTCTATAAGAAGGCCCAGGTTGGGGGCTACAATCAGTTTTTTTTTTTGGGGGGGTGGTTTTTTGAGGTAGCATCTCACTCTAGCGCAGGCCGACCTGGAATTCACTATGTAGTCTCAGGGTGGCCTTGAACTCACGGCAATCCTCCTACCTCTGCCTCCCGAGTGCTGGGATTAAAAGTCTGCGCCACCACGCCTGGCCCCAGCCTTTTTTTAAAAATTATTTTATTTATTTATTTGAGAGAGAAAGAGGCATACACAGAGAGATAGAATGGGTATGCCAGGGCCTTCAGCCATTGCAAAGGAGCTCCAGACACATGTGCCCCATTGCACACCTGGCTTTATGTAATTACTGGGGAATCAAATTTGGGTCTTTCTGCTTTGCAGGCAACCACTTAACTGCTGGGACATCTCTTCAGCCCTCATGTACTGTTTTTAAATGCTATACATTTGAATTATTTCAAAACAAAATCATTAGAATACACACATGTATGCACTTCCCATAGGAACCTCCTTGCTTAGGAGATAGTTGTCAGAATCAAATTTTAAAATCTTAAAAAAATGATTATAAAAAATAGCAAAAAGACTTTTTCAATATTACAAAGTATGTGCTTGTGTGTGTGTGTGTGTGCGCGCGCGCACAATAGGACCTCCTGTCACTGAAAACAAACTCCAGATGGATGCACTACTTCATATATTTTATTTTATATATATATTATATATATAAATTAGTAAGCAGAGAGAGAAAGAGAGAGAGAGAGAGAGAGAGAGAGAGAGAGCGAGCGCATGTGCATCTGGCTTTGCATGAGTACAAACTTGGGTCCTTAGGCATTGTCGGCAAATGCCTTAACTGCTAAGCCATCTCCCCAGTCCCCTTATTTTTAAATATTTTATTATTTGCAAGCCCAGGCTGACTTGGTATTTACTATGTAGTCTCAGGGTGGCCTCAAATTCATGGTGATTTTCCTACCTCTGCCTCCCATGTGCTGGGACTAAAGGTGTGTGCTACCATTCCCAAGCAGAAATTTTTAAAAAATATTTTATTTATTCATTTTCAAGCAGAGAAATACAGAGATAGACAGAGAGAGAGAGAGAGAGAGAGAGAGAGAGAGAGAGAGAGAGAGAGAGAGAGGGAGAGAGGGAGAGAGGGAGGGAGAGAGCACCAGGGCCACCACCTTGTGGGTCTGGCATATGTGGGTCCTGGGGAATTGAACCCGGGGCCTTAGGCACTAGAGGCAAGTGCCTTAACCGCTGAGCCATCTCTCCATCCCCAGAAATTTTTTAAAAAAGTTACACAGACTTAGAGAGTACTATGATTTTTATTTAATTTGAAATTCCAATTGAAATAAAAGCATTAAGAATAAAGCTTTACAAACACTGCAAAATTACATCATTGATATGGCTTTCGCACTGATTGGACTTAGAAGAAAAAAAATAACATTAGTATTAAGGCAGTAATAACATGTGTGAAATAAGCACATTACCCTGACAGAGTCCTCAGTAAAAAGCTGTTTTGGTTAGAAGATTGCTGATATTGTTGCATGCAGGTCTCTGCTTTGAAGGATAAACTAGAAATCGCTTCATTCATTTAGAAACTTAAAAAAAACCTTCTCACTGGCCCACAATGGCCAGAAGCAGCTTTCGGTAATCTCCACTTGTGTCACTTGCAATCATTGTGGCCAGGGTCTTCTGATACATCTGAGTGAACACCTGCTTTATTTGTACAAGGTCGATCTATAAGAAACGACAGGTTAGAGGGGAAAAAATAGCTGTCAAAAGATGTCATTCTGCAAGATAGAAGTT
>PVHP010042176.1:0-15094 GCA_004024765.1 Zapus hudsonius
GAGAGAGAGAGAGAGAGTTGTGTTGCTGGCTATTGGTGCTTGCTGGTGTTGGTTTGTCTCTCTCTTCTGTGAATGCATCTATAGAAGTGATTCAGCTTCTTCTTCCATTGATAGTGCTTCCCCTGGATGCTATAGACCTGCAATAAATTCTGTTCTCCAACAAGCTCTTTCTGAACCAGAGTTTGTCTGGCAACAAGAAAGTAACTCAAGTATTCAAATAGATGAACCTGGAAAATTTCAGAGTCAAACTACTATCCTGTTGAAGATTAAGATATTAACATATGATTACTAAGGGAATGAGAAACATTGACTGTATAGCATACTATCCAGTATAAGGGAGAAAGTGGAGAATGCCAGAGAATGTGGGGAGAGCTGGTTAAATGCTGGGGGCAAGCAGCAGTGCAGTATGCTCTAGAGCATTTTTGTTTCTAGAATGGCATTTTGATTCTGAAGGCTGGAGCTATGAACAAATCCTAAGCATTCACCAGCTCTATGAGGTAGACCTCAGGCAGGAAAATGCCATCATGGAAAGGCTTGTCATGGCCTGTGCTGCCCAGCTGTCTCAGCATGGTAGCCTTTTCTCTGTGCCATCCTGTCTGATGCCCATGGCTTAAAGGACTGTGCTGGCTCCTAGGACCTCATTCTTGTAGCTGCAGAGGCCACCTGGACCTAGCCTGCCTGGGAACCTGCAGAGCCGCCGTTCTCTTTTCAGATAATGTCAAGGAAAGTCAGCAACCTCTGCTGTCCAGGGAACTTGATAAAAATGCTCGGCAACTCAGATGCCAAACAATCTGGACAGCTGTCTTCATGCAGCTGTTTCCTGTTAATCAGAGCTTACCATTCTCTCCATGTGTTCCACTGGGTTCTTTCAGGACCATTGAAGACCAGCGACATCGTTTCAGTGAGCTTTTGGTGAACTTGATATAATAATGTGAATGAAGATCTTTCAGGAAGCATTTCACTGACTCTATGTGGCCCAGATCTCTGATCTGAAGCATCTCATTAGTTTCTTTGAGCCAAGTTGTATTCCTAATTTCTTGTTGTAGGGCATCCCAAAGATTGGGGATTAAGGTTGTATGAGCAAAACCTGGGAGTCCCATTGGCCACTGGTGTCACTTAAGGCAGAGTTTTGGGGACATGGGGTTAATAATCAGTGAATAAGAATAAGAGAGTCTATAGTTAGCCTATAGAAAATTATACTAGCATAAAGTTCCTTACATTTATCACAGTTTTTTTTTTTTGGGGGGGAGTGTGGCTTCCTTGGTTGAAGTTAGTCTTCAAATGGTATGTCCCAGGTATAGAATAGTGGGAGAGAGTTGACAATCACTGATGAAACACTAAGGGACTTACTAGTGTTAGCTAGGTGGTTTAGACTAGAGGCAACTCAATGATTTCCAAACATGCCTTATTGTGGAAATCATCTATCCATTCTTATCCAGACATGGTGATGGGTTTGTAATCCCAGCATGCAGGAGACCAAAGTGAATTTGCAGCCAGTCTGGGCTACATAGTAGGACTCTATCATAAAACAAATCACAAACCTATACCAACACCAACAAAGAAATTGATTGTTAGGCTACATGTTTCCAGACTAGTCAGTCCGTCCTCTAGAAGAGAAATGTAGGGTTCTAACCAGTGCCACGGTTCTTATGAGATAGATCGCGGGACTCCCCACATGTTGCACGTTAGAACTGACCCACAAGTCTTTTCCAATTGCCGATCCTCACCCTAGGAAATCTGTCCTTGTTCATCTGGGTGAGGTTTGAGCCTTGTGTGTTTTCCAGGCTCTGCAGGTGATTCGAGTGTGTAGTAAAGGTTAGACTCCCTGTACACTTGGAAGTTCAGGCTTCTGTGCACAAGAGCAGAGGTGCAATCCTTTCCTTACTCTCTATGTGCCTTTGGGGAGGTGACTTCTGCCTGTGGAACTTCATTGTAAGAAGAAAAGATAGTGGCTCTGCCCAGCCCCAGACATAGTTCCACTGGAGGTGTTGATGGATGCTGGATATAGACACCACATTCTACAGACCTCTGCATTGTGGAATAAACTGTCAATCCCATAGCGTCCTCTGGGTTGGTCATGTCTACCTCTGTCTAGCCCTTCATTCTTAGGAGACCTGTCCCTTTCTGGTTGTGAGATGGAAAGAGCATGTGGAGCTTGCATTCCGTCACAACCAGCCAGTTACAGTTTTGTTGCTGCTGTGTGTCCTGGGCACCTCACGTAACAAGGAGGGTGGTTCTGGGCAGGCAGTCTGCATGAGTGCTGCCCTGTCCGCCCCCACATTATGCCGACTTATTACATTGTAATAAATTGAACCATTCCACTTCATCATTTCATATTTGAAGAGATTTATAGATTGTCCTGGTGGCTGAAGAGGCACTGATTAAAGAAGCAGCGTGCTAATGAATTAGGCTCTGCACAAAGCCATTTTAATTAATGCACAGCCCAGGGGCTGTAAACCACTTGCTGATAACAAACCCGTCTGCTGAAGACTGACAACTTCCCACAGAATAAAGGCTGACAGGGCGGCATGGTCATGTTATTCAAGTAGCAATTAGGTCTACTAAACTGAGTCATCCTCCCCACCCCTGGGTACACCATAGCAAGACTGTGCAACATCCATTTATTTTTTCCTGACAAAAAGTTTCTAGTTGTAGCAGTTATAGTCTTGTTGCTGGGACAAAACACCCTCCAGACAGATATTTTGGAAAGGGTTTATTTTAAGATAGTAGTTTAAAACGGAAGCTTCATCATGGCAGAGGAAGCTGCCTCACTTTATCACACATCCACAGGGGAGAGAGAGAGAGAGAGAGAGAGAGAGAGAGAGAGAGAGAGAGAGAGAGAGAGAGAGAGAGAGAGAGAGAGAGAGAACAGAAAGCTTCAGCTAGCTCTGAACACACAAGGCACGTTCCCATTGGCACACTTCCTCCAGCAGGGCCCAACCTTCTAAAGGCTCCACAGGCTGGGAACTAAGTAGGAAACTTAATCACAAATACTTGAGGCTAAAGGGGACAGTTGACATTCAAGCTACTGCAATAGTTTCTTGTATCCTGAGGTCCATTACCACAGTCTTCCCCCAGGTAGCCTCACCATGGGTATGAGTATTAGGATTCTACCTGGACTTTCTAAAGAGTATGTGTAGCTCAAATTTCTGTAGTGAGTACACCTGCCTTTCTTCGGAAAACTTCTATAGTACTCTGCTTTTCACCCTAACGTTTCTCCAGAGCTTGGGAGCCATAGTGAAATCTGAAATTATCATTTTTTTCTTTTCTTTTCAGTTTTGGTGGATCAATATCATTGGAGATTCTATTTCCCCAACTCCTCATGGGCAACCAGCCCAGCCCAGCCCACCCGTTTGGATGTATTTGGGGTCTCCTGAGTAAGCCCCACAAATCTCCATCCTTGTTCTACTCCTCTGCACCCCTGGGGACTGGCTCTCTATAAGTGCTGTTTCCTGACAAATGAAGTCTATAGGGCGACAGGCAACACAGTGGCCTTTCTCTGTTACTTTAATAGTTTCCTGTCAGGATTTGATGTTGGAGACCAGGAACATTGTGATAAGATGACTGTTTAGCAGGTTGATAACTGTGGTGTTTCTGCCACGAGACAGCATTATTAGCAGTATGACTAGCACGAGGAATAGAGATTCTCCTAACAAAAGGAATGCAGCCACATAAAAGATAAGGATCCCAGCCAACAGAATGATTCGAGGGAAAAAATATTGATAATGAAGTGGAGTTTATTGAATTAACTGTACCATTTAGCAGACACATCAGCATGGGAGAATGTAATCAACAGTGTGACTCTGGTGATGAAGCCGAACTAGATGTAGAGATGAGGAACAGCAGTCAATTTGCTTATAATCTTGGTGGCTGGGCTGCCTCCCAGCTAAAGGAAGTCACATAGCACAGATGCGATGTGCAGATGCCTTCCATGTAACCCAGACAGCTGTACTTCAGCAATAAGTCATTGTTGCAGCTTGTCCCCTACATGTAAGTCCTTTCCCACAGGGAGGTCATCTTTAACACGTCAGTCAGTCCTCTTAGGACTGAAGCTTTGAAAGTATTGTATGGAGACTGGAGAGATTGCTCAGTGGTTAATGTGCTTGGCTGCAAGCCTAATGACCTGGGGTGAATATTATCCAGCACCCAAGTAAAGCCAGATGCACAAAGTGGGTACATGTATCTAGAATTTGTTTGCAGCAACTGGTGTGCTTTTTTTTCTCTCTCTCTCTTTCTCTCTCTCTCTCTCTGTTTAAAAATAAATAAATAAAATGTTTTTATAAGAGGAAGTATATCTGGGCAGACTTTTCAGTCAAGAGAAACAAAGCTGCATTCCAGCGGAGTGGTCCAAGATGCAAGCAGCAAGGGGCCCAAGTTATACCACCGTTTCTCTTGAACAAGTGTTTTATTGGTGCATCTTTGCTTGGCTGCCTTCTAGAGTATACAGTGAATGTTCTGGAGGTTTCTGTGTTGCAGCAACTCAGATTGAGGTCTGTGAAGTCAGGGTGCTCCAGTCTAGCTTGTTGTGCCTCCTTTCTTCCTGAGATGCATCTTCTTTCTTATGCTGTAGCCCTATCACTGCTCCTCACATGATTATAGTCTTGTCTTTCCTACTGAAGCCAGCTGCAGCATTTCTATATAAACCAAAATTAATTCCAAGGAAAGCCTGAGTGTCGGTCAAGGATTAGCGGTTGAATAGAATGCATTATTAATAAATTAATCTCACAGTAATATACTGATATAAGGATTTTGCTTTTTATTTTAGTGTTTAGGGATAATTGTTATACTGTGCAATTAATCTGTCTTTCTTATTACCTCTATTTGACATTTAGAGTCAACTAGGAGTTAAGTGACTAAACCTGGCATTGGTGGTCCTGCAGAGGCAATGATATGAGACTTCAAGTAGGGGGCTACCCACTAGAGAGATAAGCCTTGGAAAGGTCTGCAGTGTTACCTTCAGGTTCAGGTGAGTGATTCTTGACCACTTCTAGGTTCTTAACCACTTCTCATGACCAGGATAAGGAGGAACCTGAGACTGAGAGGTTTGGAAAGGCAGTGATGCGAAGAATTTTGTAATTATCAGCATTATTATCCTAGATTCACCAATATGCAACATATGCAGGCTGTCAGTTATCTATAAAATATATTTTTGGAGCTAAATTCAGCAGAATGCACTGGGGAAATAGAATTATAAGTAACACATTTAAGCATCATTTTCAACGGGGGAGAATGCCTGATAACGTAACATCTCTAAATATTGAGGACTAAGTAATACAAAAGATAGGAATTTTATCCAGAAGATCCTATAGCATAGGCCATCCAATTTTACATTAAAATGAAGGAAAATGATTTCTTCATTCAAGTCCTACTTCCAGAAGCCCATATGGGTTCAAGTATAATGAAGGGGAACTCTGGGAAGCACCCCTCTGCCCCACCTCCAGAGGACTGAATAGGAAAGGCTATCATTGGCTCTTGGGAACTGCTGCCAAGCAGAAAGAAAGCGCATGAAGTTATTTTTACAACACCTTGTAAATTATTGTCCAATAGATATTTGGCAAGAGCAAACTCTTGGCCACTGAAATGTTCTAAAGAGATGCGGAAATTATTTCTTTACCATTAAATTCACCTGTGCAGACCAAAATTTTATTATGGCCATTTCCAGCTGTGCTATCTTCCCCTTGTACTGTTTTTAGAGCACAGACTGATTTCTCCTTCTCCTTTGTTCTATTTATTTTTTATATCTTTATTATGAATAAGTATATACATTGTATGAGCAAATCTTGCTGCAGCCAGGTGTGTGAGGACTATGTATGAGGTGCTATGTATGAGACCAAAGCAAAACAGACAGATGAGTCAAGGATTGTGCAGAGTGTGATTTATTGGGAATTTACTTATGGGAGCATGGTTTTCAGTGGTAGCAAGACCAATTGTATCCCTGTAATTTGGGTCAGAAAGAGGGATATATTTATGGGTTAGGACAAAAGTGACCACATCCTAGGTGGAAGGAACTTTCTGGAACATCCTAGCAGTTCCACATACTATGTCAATGATTTTCTATATTTACAATCTGACTAGAACTCATGCAGGAAAAGCCAATTGGGGTTATGATAGAGAGGTCATCATAGTTCTGTCTCAAGATGGCTAGAATGCAAGCTGAATGCAGGCATTCATGCACTCTTAGTACTTTGGCTACTATCAAAGGTGCCTCCCTTCTGGAGGAGGTTGCTGTGTTTAACATGCACTTCTATTTTTTATACCATTGAGCTAATCAGAAGAACTGAATCAATATGACATCTGCCTAAAGGATGTAGAAACCAACATTTAGAAAGGACTGTCATAGATTAATCAAAAAGGAGAGGCACACTAAAAAGGCTCAGGGCACAGTCATTTCAGATAAACAAGTAAATAAATAAATGCCATCTGGTAATGTTACTTGGCTTATACTGGGACCAAGTCTAACATTGTCCAGTTGCAATTACTTTCACAGTGCACCTATGGGTAAAACAAAATGCTACAAAATACTCAGAAGGTAGTAACTTGATTCCTGGCTATTAATTTGTGATACTGGTGGCCTGCGTTTGTAGCACCATATAGAGAACACAACATGGCTTCATGGGCGAGGAAACAAGGGCATGACACCTTTTCCTGGTGTTCCTTGTTATAGTTTTCATCTGAAATGTCTCCCAAAGACTCACAGCTTGGCCCACCATCCTCTGGCACTATTGGAAGGTCGTGGGACCTTTAGAAGGTGAGGCTTAGTGGAAGGAACTTAGATCAGTGTGTGTGTGGGGGGGGTGCCCTCACAGAGAATACTGAGAATCCCACACCTTTGTGTCTCTTTTTACTTTCCAGTTACACGAGGTGAGGTGAGCAAAACTCTTCCAGCACACACCCCTTCCATGACGTGCTGGCTTTCCACAGGCCCAAAGATATAGATCAAAACCTCTGAAACTTTGAATCATAGTAAATGTTTCTTCATTTTAAGTTTAATTATCTCAGGTATTTGTCACAATGATGGAAATTGACTAACATAATGTTCATGTCAGATGACTTTCTTGTATTCTCTTGACTCAGCAAATTATGTCTCTTCCCTTTTCTTAGTCCCTTAAAAAGTTCTGTTTTTCTATTTTTTTTCCTATGGGTATGTTTTCACGTGGGAAAATATACCAGAATCATTTTACTACACAGTGTATATAAGAAGAAAGATATCAAAGAAGCTTCCACTGAGACGGTCAAAGGAGGGCAGGTATGACATATACTGAGAGAATGTGACTTCATGAACTTTGCAAATGTCTGTAATAGTTAAGGCGTTAGGGCTGAGAATTTTCTTGCTTCAATCCTTTTTATTTCATTATAAATAGTTCTTATTTGAGCTTAGCAAACATCCCATTGTAATAATAATTATTACTGTAATTAATCCTGGTACATTTAATGTCTCTGTCAAGTTTCACCTCTGGAAGCTTCATTTTCTAAATTCTATGAATAAAGTGCCTGGGACACCATGATTTGGGAGCAACAGAGCTCTTGAGCCCATCCCAGTGAGGGAGTGAGAGGAGGGCCAGAAAGTGGGAAAAGCTGAATTACTACGTACTCATAGTAAAGGGGTCAGTTGACCCCATGGAGGTTTCTAGAAACTGTGATAGCACTTCAGAGTGGTCACTGATAGAGTAAAATTGTCCCAGTGGTCCTCAACTTATGGTGGCTCAATTCATAATTCATGTGGTATTAAAACTATGCCATATTCTGAGTTTTGATTTGAGATTTTCCCCCTGCTAGCTGTAGATAATCTGACCATCTCTGGAGGGTATGATGCTAGGAGCAGCAATGATCCAGTTTCCAGCCAGCCATGTGACAGTGAAGGAAACCAGCAGGTACCCTGCAATGCCCTGTGCTGCTGAGCTTCGGTGTTCAGTAGGTGAGGAATATTTAACACACTTTTGACCTATGATATCCACAGCTTCTGAGGGGTTTCAAAGGACATAAACCCATAATGAATTGAGGATGATATATACTACATTTTGGACCCTCAGCAAGGCTGAAGGAGATTCCTGTAGACTCAGCTGTGAGTTGGCAGGCAACATTCTGAGGCATGGACTCCCCTGCCTGGATGTGGGGGTGCGTCTGGTTTGTTAATGAAAGGGGAAGATTCCCACTCAATTTTTTCTCTGCTCAGGTTTGCTTTGTAGGATGAGATTAATCTCTTGCTTTAGGAGTGGGCAATAGTGATGTACTGATCTGGCTATTATTTATGGATGAAGCATTCTTTCTTTCTAAGCTCTCTTTCACTTTTCTTGCACACATTCTGTGCAATCCTGTGACAATATGCTTGTTTCTCTACCCATAAAACCTCCATTGGCTTCTTGACAACATATTTCGTAGCTGTTTCTAAGTGACATATAAACCTTGTTCCAGGTAGAAAGGAAAGCTTTGCCTCTGTATTTGGGGGACCTATAAAGCATTTTCCAAAAGGCTTCTCCAGAGGAAATGGCTTTGAAATGTTTCCTTGCCTGTGACACTAATAATCACAGCACCACTTCTTTGTTACCCATTCTTGATTAGAAAGTTTCCCCCAAGAAAGCACCACAGGTTGCATTCTGAATGTCTTCTCCCCTCCATCTCTACCCCATGGAACGCCTGGTTTCACCTGTGTCTCTTACCATCTGGTATCTCTGTGGTGAGTTAGTGAGCAAGGGAGGTGCAGAAATAAGCCTTAGTGTATTTTTAAAATCTCACATAAAAGGTAAATACAACAGCAAAGATGGAGCCTGTGGTCTACAGGCTGATGATATTTACTGGGTGATGGATGAATATGGCAAACGAAGCAGCGTGGCCTGAACAGGGTGGATTGGCTGAGCAGGGAGTGAATCAATCATAGGAACTGTTCCACCTGCCTGCTGGGTTCATCAGTTTCACAGCCCCTCTCAACAGGCTTATAAATTACCTATGGTGGAGGGGGGGCATGTTGAGCCAGGTTGCAGTGACTTCTCCGGCGGAGATCAATAGGCTGTGGGGAAGAGAAACAACAGAACTCCAATGAGATGGCTGTGATGCCCTTCAACTTTGTTTTGTCAGCTGTGCTTGCTTTTATAAACCCATATGTTTTGTGACCAAAACCAAAGTCACCATGACAAAAACAATCTAGACTTAATTTCAGATGTATATGTTGTGCAGTATAGTGGCTTATGGATAGAGAAACGTGGGTACTCATTGGCTTTCTTTCATCTTTGAGGAAGAAAGGAGTCTTCTGCTACTGAAGCTCAGCCCACTTCCTGCCGTTCTCTCTCCATCCTGTCTTGTCTCTGGTCTAGCTCTATGCCTCATGGCCCATGTCCTGTTCTTTCTCCTCGTTTTTATGGTTACTTGTTTCTTTCCTTTCTAATGGTCCTATATGTTTACTCTATTTTCATGTCTAAGTCTCTTCAATTAAAAAGCAATATGTAAATGAAACAAATATCTGTTGATCCTGAGTCCTAATCTAATTACTTGTGTGCTTTTTTCATGCTTATATAGGCATTTGAAAACATGTATAATTTTTGTTTTTCAATTTTATATCTTTACTTCTTTACTTTTTATCTGCACCATCTACGACTGGCATCTTTATACTATTAAGATGTTAAAATAGTGTTGTTTGTTAGAATGATTTTAGTAAAGGCATCAACAACCTTTTTATCAACAAATCCAAGGAACATTTTCAGCCTAGAGTTTGGTAGGTATAGCTGGAGTTGACTTAGTAATATTGAAAACATTTAATATTTCATTATTCAATTACTTCCTTCCATTCCCCATGTTTGTCTTTTTAGTTTTAAAGCTATAAATTTCATTAGTCTCTTACTGTCTTTATTTTGAACATTTTTCAATGGTTGTAACTTCTTGGGGCATTGCACCTTTTATTTCTGTAACTTGTCTGTGTTATAGCTTGGTTCTTACACTGCATCATTTCTTCTGTCTTCATCAAAAGATTGTCCTCCTGAGTCTACCCTTTCCCAGGCATTCTCATGCCCCTGCAATTTTTAAGCCACCTCTGCCCATGGGAGGCATATAGTACACACAAGAAATAGTTTTCACATCTAACCCTCAACTGCACAGAAGCATGCAAGTTTTGATCTTAATCACTCTGATGAACTGCTCTAGCTAAAAGACCTACAGGCTCCATGAACTCAATATATCTAATGTTGTACCTATCTTTTCTATAAATCCCCCTTTCTATATTAGGTTGGTCATTTAATACCTCACTGTTATCCAATTTCTCAGGTAAAAACCTCCAGAGGCTGAGCATGGTGGTGCATGCCTTTAATCCCAGCACTTGGGAGGCAGAGCTAGTAAGATCACTATGAGTTTGAGGCCTGCCTCAGACTACATAATGAATTCCAGGTCAGTCTGGGCTAGAGCAAGACCCTACCTCGAAGACCAAAACAAAAGAAACAACAAAAAATCCTACTGAGTTGACACACAATCTATTGTTTTTCAAGTGGTTAAAAATATAATCTGGGAGCAATTGGGATTTACATTTTAGGGAGAAATTCCCTCCTTACTTTCCATAGTGATGTAAATGTGAAGTGGTGATCATCCTACCTGAGTCGCAGCATACTCTTTTAGTTCCCGAGGAAACTGGTCCAGTGTTTGTGTGTGGGGTGGGGTGTGTGTGTGGGGGGGAGGTCTGCCTGCAGTAGCAATGGGGAAATCAAAATCAAAGCCACCAGTGTGTACTAGTACAAGTTCTGGATCTCAGTCACTATCCAGTAACCTTGAGCTATTATTGGCTTCTGGGAACTCAAGTTTGGTATCCTGAAGTCATTATGAAGATTAAATAACTTGATATAGATAAAAGTAATCTCTTTCTTGAAAAATGATTCTGATAACTCATTATCTGGTTTTAATGATTTGAAAATTTAATGAACTCATAGACAGACTTGACCTGCCTAATTGTTAAATACCATCTAAGATAATCTTTCTTTGATGTATTTTTTTGTATCAAGGAGCAATGACCTCTAGTTTCCTTAAAATTATATCTTCCTTATTTTGAAATATTTTGTCTATCTTCATTTTTATCTCCCTTTGATAGATAAATCATCCACATTCACTTAACCTTTTCTCTGAGTTTTCACTCTCCACCCCTTTAATCATTTTCACTGCTCACTGCTCTGTCTTGGACCTTCTCCAATTTCTCTGTACCTTTTGGAAAATTAGAATTCCCAAAATGAGCACAACACTCTAATAAGGGCCAAATCCAATGCCAAATATATCTCACTACACTCTTTCTTGTCACTTGAGTGACAGACAACACTGCTAAGACATCTTAGATTCTGAGCAGTTTAAAAGGCACATATCCACGTTGCAAACCCCAAGATCAAGCTTCAAGGATGGGATGCATTTATGGAAGTACCTCAGTGCTGTTGGTAATTCTCTCTGGAGAATGAAGACCCCAGCGGTTTTAGAAGATACAGCCTAATGTGTCTCATGCACATAGTGAAGAGAGCCAATATACACCCGGGATTTGGGAGAGAAGTGTGGTATTTGCACTTACACATTTTTAAAAATAATATTCTTTACCACTGTCAGGCCATCTTACTAATATTTCAATGACTCTCATTATTCAACGTGCAAGACTCCTTCAAGTTCTCTTTCCACAGAAAGCAAGCATTTGACTGTTTTAGTTGAAGAAAAGAGGGATCCACAGGGACTGGTGAAAAATGGAATTTGGAGAAAGAAGCAAATTAGTGCTGATAGTAGTCTGTTTGGTGTCCCGGAAAGTCTGAAATATTATAGACTCATTATATAGAGAGTACTGCGATTCAGTGAGCTGTGGAGCAGTGATGTAGAGAAGGAAATTAATTTGGGGTAGGGAAGGCAGAAGATCTTGGCTTGGAAATTTTTATCAGGGTTAGAAGTTTTGAGACATTGCAGTAAAGACAGAAAGTGATGATCTCAGAGGAAGAAAGTGGTATGTGCCCTTCAGCATGAGGAACAGCCTTGGAGAGGACCCTCCACCTTAAAGAGTGCCCTCTAGTCTACTGTTACGGAAAGCAGATAGGCCACGAAGATCTTGCAGCCAAGCACCCACAACTTTGGTAGCATAGGCATGCAGACATTTACCTGGCATGTGGGAGGTAGACTTCCAAGAGCATCACTCACCACTACGTCGTCCCACAGACAAGAACAGGGGACCACTGGCTTTGTCATCTGGCTCATGGCAAGAACCCCAGCCTTTCCTCTAGCCTTCCCTTTGCTTGAATGAGGTTCTGAGCTCACGATGGATGGGTTAAACTTCCTCACAGTTTGGAATGATGGGTAGAGCATTGTTTTGGCTGGAGCGAGATGAGGACAGGTGGTGCCACCTGCTACAAGTGATTTCTTTCCAGTTGGCTTTACAGCCACTGTGTTTGGTCTTTTTGCACTTTTGGGTTTGGGGTGGGGACGGGTGGGGGGAGGTGGTGGATGAGGTCTGGAGGCACTCCAAATTGTCAGTAAATCATAATGGGCTTTCACAGGTTGGCAACCCCTATCATGTGTTGCAGCAGATGCGCTGGCATTGAGAGATGGCTGTGCAGAGACATGTTTAAATTATTGATGCTCCAGGATTCCCGTGGTGGCCTTTTTTCTACTGCAGATGCCTGAGATCTTTCTGTACTGCATCAAAGTGACAAAAATTACTTGTCTTTTTAAAGGAAAGCTGAACTCCTTGAAGCCAAGAGGCCCTCTGAGAGGGTTGCCTTCATGTAGCTTATCACCCTGGTGGACACCACTCCCACTCGTGATTCCTGTTCAGAAGCTCAGGGGCTCCATGAAGTTCAACCACAGCTGGCCACTTGAGTAATCTTTCTTTGGAGTAGGAAGGTTCAAATGGGCCATCTAAAACTGTCTTCATTAGTTTTTGAAGGTGACAATATAATTTCATACAAGCTCTGCTGGTGTCTGACAGCATATATATCCTAAGAGCAGTGCAGCTTTTGAGCGCAGCCATGCTCAGTAGTGGAAGGAATCTCCAGTGAGGCTTCTGTGCCTGGGAGCAGCTTCTGTAGACCAGATCTCATAGTCTCATAGTCTTATAGCCTTTCTTTCTTTCTTTCTTTCTTTCTTTCTTTCTTTCTTTCTTTCTTTCTTTCTTTCTTTCTTTCTTTCTTTCTTTCTTTCTTTCTTCTTTCTCTTCTCTTCTATCCCTCTGTTGTCACAGGAAAAGCAGGTGCAGGTCTTTGCCACCCTTCAAGTCAGGCAAAAGTTGGAATGAGCACACTGACCACACACACTTGGGGATCACTGGCTAAATGCTGAGATTTTCACAGCATAGAGGGCTGTGCTGGTTCTGTGGAATGAATGGGCTTTTACTTGCTGAATATCCTGGGAATGATGTGAATTCTGTTGTTCTTGGTTGCTTTTATATACCCCAACACATCTACCATTTCCCAGAGCACAGCAATGATACAGGATGTGTCCATCCCTGAGGGCTGCCATCACATTTATCTGATGATATCCATCATCAGTGAACACTATGCCCAATGCTTTGTATCTATTATCTCTGATTCTCACCATATTTTTTGGAGCAGGGATCATTATGCCAACACTTTCTTGGAGGGAGGAGAGCATAGGGTAGTAGTAAGTGATGAGATTAGGGTTTGGGGGGCAGTGTAGCAATGTGGCAGTAAATTTAGTAGGGTGGAGCCCTACTGAGGGGAAGAGGTGTTGGTGGGGGCGAGTCTTGGAGTCCAGCCCTAAAATGTGTTTGGGGATGGATCTGAATTCAAGCCCAAAGGTATGGCGAGCTCTGGCAGGATCACCTTTGCTGGCACTGGTGTTTGTTTGCTGCAGTTGTGTCTCTCTGCATGGATCTATGAAAGGGATTCAGCTTCTTCCACCATGGATGGGGTTTCCCTGGACTCCATAAGCCTGAAATTAACCCCTTTCCTCCCTTAAGCTGTGTCTGGCTGGATGTTTGTCCCAGCAAAGTGGAAGTGACTGCAATCAGCAAGAATTCTCAAGAGGAGTGAATTGGATACGAATGGCCAGTGTGTGTGGTATATGATCAGTGGACTCTGGAAAAAGACATCTCAACCTGGAGCAAGAATCTAGGCAGGGTTTTTTTTTTCTGGCTAATTGGGCACCTGTTACCCCACTCACAAAATCCAGAACCAGGCAACAAAGAGTGTGGTATCCAGAAGAGTGAAACAAAGCAAAATGAAGCCCAGGTCAGTATAATGCTATTAATTCAAATCAATGACCCTAACTTGCATATAAAGCTGGTCTCTGACAGATTGCTGGCTCACGGAGGGTGTTGCAGTCAGCTTCTTAGTTGCTGCACAGAAAGAACCCAAACAAAAGCGGCTTGTGGAGGAATGGATTTATTTGGCTTACAAACTCAAGGGGAGACTCCATCCTGGCAGGGAAAACGATGGCATGAGCAGAGGGGTGGACATCACCTCTGCCACAGCACTGCAAACAGTGGCAGGAAGGTGTGCCAAATACTGGCAAGGGGGAGCTGGCTTATAACCCCCATAAGCCCGCCCCAACGACACAGCTCTAGTGAGGTTCTAATTCCCGAATTGCCATCAGCTGAGGATCAATCTATCAGAACACATTCATTTGTTTGTGGGGGACACCTGGATCAAACCATGACAGAAGGCAACTGGAAGAAATTAGTGGCTCTACTGTCTTGGAGATGATCGGTGCCTCCTCCCTGCCCATGAATGCCCACAGGCTCTCTGCTTTCTTTATGTTTTTGCCTGGCACCTCTATTGCTTCTGCAGTGTTTTTGGTTAGATGCAGGGCTAATACATTCAGAGAGTCCAATAGAAGGTACCCAGGTATAGTCTCACTGCTATGCAGTATGAGGAGGTCACCCAATTGAGACTCACCTGCATGGGTGGCAGTTGATCTCTGGGCTTCACTCGGGGTGCATGATTGCCATGTAGATACATTTCTGCCTTGATCTACAGGCTCTTATTTATCTCTGTTAAAACAAAGACATGCTTGATTCTGAATGCCTCTTTCATTCACTTGTTCAGTCACTCAGGCACCGTAGTTACAGAGATGAATAAGACATTGCTTGTGAGTTATCATCACTTGACCTTCACAAAAGCCCTGTAGAGGTTACTTTGCTTTT
>PVHP010042177.1:0-15081 GCA_004024765.1 Zapus hudsonius
TGGGTCTGGCTTATGTGGGTCCTGGAGAATTGAACCCGGGGCCTTAGGCACTGGAGGCAAGTACCTTAACCTCTGAGCCATCTCTCCAGCCCCACCTCCACTTTTGATCCTCTCAGCCAGCTGGCTGTGGTTTGCTGGAAGTAGCCACTGATCACTATCAGGAAGGAATTGGGGCCCAGGAGTGACAACCCTGAAGGGTGGCAGGAGATCAAGGGTGGTCTGGCATTTCAACCTCATTATCTTCGTTGGCTGGTGACATACAAGACTCAAACCTACAAGGTGTCCATGGCCGGGGCTCCGAAGGCTCACATTCCTGTCGGTGACTTTTAATGGCCCACGATAGCCCTGCCACATCCTGTTGCAAATAGCCAAGGTCTGTCAGGGGATCAACGTCTTCGAAGGGCTTAGGATTCTTAGCTGTGGCCCTGAGCTGGGGGGCTAGGTTAATGATCTTCCACACTCTCAGGGTGAGCTGCCTTCTTCCCCTGTCTTCCCCTGTCTGAGAACTAATCCTGGCTAATCATATGTAAGTACTTTACCCACTTCCTTTGTAGAGCTTGTGGTTCTGGTTACTGCTTATGTGAGGCCTGAGATTTCTCCTTACATAGAACTTCTTGGAAACATTGTAGCTCTCAGACCTTTGCTTTTCGGGTTTTAATAAAAGGATTCTGGGGCTGGAGAAATGGCTCAACGGTTAAGGCACTTGCCTCCAGTGCCTAAGGCCTCCGGTTCAATTCCCCAGTACCCACATAAGCCAGAGCCACAAGGTGGTGGCCCTGGTGTGCTCTTGCTCTCTCTCTCTCTCTGCTTGAAAATGAGTAAATAAAATAAAAAATAAAATAAATAGGGCTGAAGAGATGGCTTAGCGGTTAAGGCGTTTGCCTGCAACACAGAAGGACCAGAGTTAAATTCCCCAGTGCCCATATAAAGCCAGATGCACAAGAGGGCACATGTGTCTGGAGTTCATTTGCAGTGGCTGGAGGCGTTGGTGTGCCCATTCTCTCTGTTTGCCTCTCTCTCTCTCTCTCTCATAAATAAATAAAAGATTTAAAAAAAACCCACTCTGTCATTTGTTGTATTATGTGAAAAAAAATAAAATAAATAGATAAAAGGATTCTGGTCACTTGTCTAGTTTGAGTTGCTTAAAGGATGCATTTTCAGTGGCAGGGACAAGAGTGTTTTATCCAAATCGTGCCCTCTGCAAATTCACCATCTGTGGCGTTCTCTGGTATTTTCTGTTCCGTTGTCTCACACCTATTCTATCCTTCCCTTAAGCAATATTGGAAAATCATCATTTGATATGCTAGCTGCAAGTTTAAAAAAATACTAAAATTAAAATATAAATATATTGGGGGCTGGGGAGATGGCTCAGCAGTTAAAGGTGCTTTGCTTACACAGAGTGATGCATGGATCTCAAGTTTACAGTGGTAGGAGGCCCTGGCATGCCTATACCTTCTCTTTCATAAATAAATAAATATTAAAAAATATAAATATTACAAAGGACTATTCCTCTGACTCCATCTACATTATCCACCTCCACACTGTGAACCATTTGCCTACAACAGGGTCTTTGTAAGACATGCACATGGTGATGGTTATAGAAATAAGCCCGCAGTGTCTGCTCACAGCAGTTTTGGAGATTCAAGAAGGCGGCACATTCCCCACAAGGAAAAAACCTCCCTACCAGAAAGCCAAATCTTACATGAAAGAGGGAGAAATGGTGTGTATCTCTTTAAAAAAGAAACCGCTTGTGAGTTGTGGTGTTGGGGGGCTGGGAAGATGGTTCAGCGGTTAAAGGTGCTGGCTTGTAATGCCTGCCAGCCAGGGTTCAAGGCCCAAGTCTCCCACTTAAGCTGCTGTGTCTTCCAGCAGCAAGAGGCCCTGGCATTCTCATACACATGGAGACAGATGCATGCACACGTGCACGTGTATCTTTTTTTAAAAACATGGCCTCAGGGCTAGGGACAGGGCTCAGTGGTTAAAGCACTTGCCCCACAAGCCTGCCAACCGGAGTTCATATCCCCAGCACCCACGGAACACCCGAGGCTCAGTGGTGCACAAGTCTGTATCTCAATGCACCCACAGCAATGGGAGGTAAGTCAGGAGACAACTCAAGAACCAGCTAGTCTGACCTCCTCAGGAGGCAAACACCAACAAACCCCACGACTGTCCTCTGACTTCCACACGTGTGCTAACTTCCACGCATGGGTCCTTCTCTCGAGATCTGGATTTCAGGAGCCCATGAGGACATGCCCAGTGCCGGTGCTGCAGAGCCTGTGTTCCCCTCGTGATGTTTCCCATGAAGACTCTAGCTGCAGAGAATTCAAGCTCTAGAAAGAGCGGCCCTCCAACGGCTCATGTTTCTATGACATTTTCTTTCTTTTCTCCCTCCCCTCCTCTCTAGACAGGCTTCATGCTTCTCTGACTGGCTGAGAATGACTTAGAACTTTAGATCCCCCTGCCTCCACCTCCTGAGTGCTTGGATAATAGGTGTGCCACACCACACATTCTACCAATGAAGTTACGTCTCCATCTCCTTTATGGGAATTTGTTTTTCCAGGTAGGGTCTCACTCTAGTCCAGGCTGAACTGACATTCACTATGTAGTCTCAGGGTGGCTTCAAATTCTAGATGACTCTCCTACCTCTGCTGGGATTTAAGGCATTCCCCACCACACCAAGTTTCTATATGGAATTTTCAAATCAATAATTTTATTAATGCGCACTGTGATGGTTAAGTTTTGATGTCAACTTGACCTTTCAAGTAATCTTGGGTGGGTCTCTGAGGCTGTTCACAGGAAGGCAGCCTCTCAGTAGGGGACAGGATATAAGGAAGCTCAAAGGAGTTAGAAGTAAACATCCTTTCCTGTGTGGGCAGTGCAGGAGGGAAATTCCAGAAGCCATTAAGTCTGTGGAAGGGTTGTAAGACCCCACCCTAAGCATATATAAAGGAGAAGAAATTCTCTTTGCCCCTCCTGCCTATTTGCTGTTCTGTGTGTATGGTGTTGGTGATGGGTTTCTCTCTCTGCTCGGACCTGTGAAAGAGGGCGGCCAGCCTCTTTCACTGTAATGGAACTTCCCCTCAATCTGTAGTTTCAATAAATACTTTCCTCCCATAAACTGTGTCTGGTTTAGAGATTCATCCCAGCGACGTGTGGCTGACTGTGACATGCAGCAAGGAAGGGCCCCAGTAGGTAGGGGTCAAAGAGGAGGGAAATGGGGAGACCTTCTCAGGATTTTCTCATACAGTGTATATACTTATTTATAATAAAGATATTAAATAAAAATTTATTAATTACAAAACAATAACAAAAGCCCATGTGATGGTTTGAACCAGGTGTCCCCCACAAACATATGTGTTCTGAATGCTTGATCCCCAGCTGATGGCAATTCTGGAACCTTGGAGGTATGTTGTTGAGGGCAGGCATATGGGGGTTTGGGTGCCAGTGTTTGGCACATCTTCCTGCCACTGTCTGCAGTGCTGTGACGGAGGTGATGTCCACCCTCTGCTCATGCTGTCGTTTTCCCTGCCATGATTCCCCTCGAGTCTGTAAGCCAAAATAAATCCTTTCCTCCACAAGCTGCTTTTTCCTGGGTTCTTCATTGAAGCAACGAGAAAGCTGACTGCGACAGCCCACTTGAGCTAGAACTCTGATGGACAGCCTTGTGCTCTCCCTGATGTTAGTGACCACACTGGGCACTGGAGGACTCAAGGGGAACATGTGGGGGAAGAGGTTAAGACTGGGCTGGACCCTGAGCTCTTGATCCAGTACTTCTAGAGAGCATGAGGATCCCAACTTAGCAAGTCCCACTGCTGGTGATGTTTTAGTGCCTGTCTCTTTATTGGGGGGTGGTGCCCTCCTTCTCTGAGGCCACATATGTACAGAAGTCACCCAGCTGTTTACAACAAGCATTTCCTGCTGGGAGAGCAGCAAGGGGCCACTCCAGTCTGGACTGGTTTTGGGTACATGTGCAGTAGGACAAACCGTGTCCTCTGAGTGAACCTTGAGGGAAGAACCCCCCCCATGTACTATCTTATGCCTGTGCACAATTGGGGGCACCTGTGATTAGAACTGGATCCATCATGGGAAAGGACGTGAGCAAGTACAGGTCACATGACACAGGTCTCTAAGTCAAAACAGAGAACCCATAAACAACACCTCATAGCACCTGATCCCTCCTTCTTGTGGAATAACTGGGACCCCGAGTACGCTCCCACTCAGGTGGCCCTGTGAACCTGTGTGGTTTTCCAGAACCTGGGGTGAGCACTCTACAAGCATTATGTAGCTTCAGACCACTCATATCTACATCTGTGTTATGTCTCATCAGCCTGGATGCGAAGCGAGGTCAGGTGTGTCAGAACACCTTTGCATGGCTGGGTCATGGAGGAGTGCTTGAAATTTGTACTGAGATCCAGAAATCCAGCACACCGGAGCTCGCAGGGACATCCCATCCAAGCCCTCCTTCCATAGGCTGTTCAAGGTCATTCGCCCAGTCTGTACCCGAGGAAGGACTAGGAGCCTAGAGCCAGACAGTCCTCCTGGTGTATAGTAGTGTGGTCGACTGGTGTGATGAAGCCTGACAGACCCCTGTTGACCCTCCGCATCCCCTCCTGCCTCCAGGCAGCAAGGGACTCTGCACAGCCCTTCACTCCTCTCCAGGTGCAATACCTAGAAAGCTGACTAATGAGAGAGGAAGTGAGGCCGGTCCCTGGGGCCTGCTGAACCAAGAAGAAAGGTGTAACAGAATAACAACGAGGAAAACCACACTGGCTCGGTGTTCTTGCTCTCAGAAGCACCACCCTGGGGCAGGGATGCCAGCCCAGGGCAGAGCGATACACCTACATGCACTGGGAGGCAGAGAGAGGGGATGGGCAGAGCAGTAGCTTAGCAACCAGGGACATGGCTTAACTTGGGCATTAAATGCAACCTCTTTCTAACAATGCACCTGGTGACCTGCAGGCAAACTGGGACCCACACCCACACTGAGCTGCAGGTACACAGCTCTCCAAACAATGGAATGAATGTCTCCTCCCCTAGGGACCTTTACTGGTCAGTTTCTATTCAGATATGTTCCAAGACTTAGCTGCAATAAGACACACTGTCCTCAGAGTGAACTAATAGGAAGAGTCCTCTGTTTGCCATTCTATGCCTGTGCATAATTAGGTATGTGAATGGTTAAAATTAGATGCATAACGGGAAGGGGCATGCGCAATAGAGACTCAAGTCTGTCACTCAAAATAGAGACCTACCCAAGCAACGCCTCATAGCAACCAGGCCCTACTTCTCAAGAGCTCCTTAAAGAGAAGCCCCTGGCAATAACTGAGGCCCTTGAGGACTTTCCCACACAGGTGGTGCACTGCCTCTCTTGGCAATACACCATCACCTTGCTTTTGATAGTTTCTAGCAGCCTCGTGCGCATGCGTGTTTGTGTCTTTGTTCTTTGAGTAAGAACCAGGAACCTGGGGACAACTAGACAGAGACCCCTGGCAATAGCGCCATCACCAAAAACACACAGATATAAACAACCTCACCCTATTCAGAAACAGGCCTCGGGAACCACCGCTGGCCCCTCCTGCGAGTCCCTAACCCAGGTACAGCCTTGGGGCCCTTGGGCTAGAGACACCCCACCCTCCCCATCAACTCTCCCAATATCACACGCCCTCATTTCTCAGGAACTTCCTCTGCTTTGGCCAACCTGGTAAAGCGTGCCTACCTGTCAGCATCTCCGAGGCCCAGGGAGGTATTGCGTTGTAGGGTTTCCCGCACCACAGCCATGCCATCGGGAAGCCGGTTCAGGCGTCGTGTGTAAAGGCCAAGTCCGCCATCGGTCATGTACCTTTAAAAGGAGAAGGGGTGGTGCATGAGAATGGGGACAAGCAGCCACACAGTCTTGTCACTTGCATCCAGAAACCCCATGGCAATCCTGCGCTCTAAAGGCGGTGGTGGTTGGGGAAATAAGGATTTCCTGAGGCTCTGTCACCAACCCCAGCCCAAGGAATACTCAGATGCTGATTCAACAGAAGCTTGCCAGAGAGAGAGAGAGAGAGAGAGAGAGAGAGAGAGAGAGAGAGAGAGAGAGAGAGAGAGAGAGAGAGAGAGCTCAGCTTAATTAACCCACTCTCAGGACTATGGAGCAGAAGGGAACTCGTGAATAAAATTATCTGTCAGATGTATTCATGACATACTTTTCAATGTCAGCAATTATAGCAGCAGGTGTTTTACCAAAGTAATATAAACGGAACCGACTAGTCATTAGCAAGTCATAGGCAAACCGACTACCAAACAGCACTAGGGATCGAGCAGGCGGCTTTTGAAGGGGAGGGAGTTAAGGGCGGAGGACGAAGAGCCTGTGTACTCTCGTGGTCAGTCCTGGGCTTTTCATCTCCACAGCCTGTGACGTGTGAGGACAGCACTAGAAGATGAGAGAACTGCGGTTTCTCTTGGACCACATCAACACCAATGTCTTCAAGGTTCCTCACAAGACTCTGTGAGCAACACTCATACTAACCTACTGGCCAGGATGCACCAAGGCTGTCTTCTCATGCAACCAGCGCTGTTCGGGGGAGGGAGGAACCCTGGAACCTTCTGGACAGATGGAAAGCAGTCCACCAAGCATTCCCCAGGGCATGGCCACTAGGTGGAGATCGTCTGGTCCAAAGTGGTTTTGCCTCACTCAACCTGACTCCTTCCCACCTCACAAGTCCTCATCTTCAGAAAACAGGTGACAAAGCTAAACTTGGGCAGAGCCAGACACCAACTTTGGATCCCTACAAGGCAGGCATGGGCCCCATCAGACCTCCCTTGCAAGTCCACTAACATGCAGCTAAAAGCCTGAGTCACTGTTTTCTTGACAGCTTGAGCTGGGCTACATCATGATGTGTTTGGTTTAGTCATGGCATGGATTGTGGCGTGTCTGCCACCTCTGGATAGGTCCCGCTTGAACCATGCTCTTGGAGGAACAGAACTGTGCTGAGCACGGTGGTACGCGCCGTTAATCCCAGCACTTGGGAGGCTAAGGTAGGAGGACTGCTATGAGTTCAAGGCCAGCCTACAATAACGAGCGAGTTTCCAGGTCAGCCTGGGCTAGAGTGAGACATTACCTCAAACCAACCAACCAAAAAAAAAAAAAAAAAAGAGCAAGAACTGTGAGAAGCTGTGGAGTTTGCCAGAACCAGCAGAGCCAAAGCCAAAGAGGCAGAGAAGCGAGAAGCAGCCCCCACTGAATCTGCCTCCTGTGAGCAACTTCCTGAACTTCTGAATCGTAGACCCTGACGGACATCAGGTTCTCCTGGTCCTCCCTTTGTGACATTAGCACTCCAGACACGCAGTGCCAACCCAACCAGGAACCTGTTCCAGGAAATCCAGCCAAGTGTCTGCGCACAAGCATCCGTAGAGTCACTCGGCTGTACCACGTGACGACAGAGGCAATCTGTGAATCCCTGAAACCCCATCAAACCGTCTGCTTCCAAACGGCGAGTGTCACCATGCCCAATTATGTCTTAATGGAAATTAAAACACAAACTGATCACAGCTACCGTTGAATAAGCACTTGTAAAACTGCTTGTTTGTTTTGAGGTAGGGTCTCACTCTAGGCCAGGTTGACCTGAAACCCCTGCCTCTGCCTCCCCAATGCTGAGAGATTAAAGGTGCACACCACCACACCCAGCTTGCACAATTGCTTCCTAATGCTTCTCTCTCACAGGAGACACAAAGCTCCCTGAATGCAGGGTCCACTCATTCTATTTCAGTCTACGCCACATGCCTCACTTCTTCTACATGCTTATTACATATTGCTTTGGTCAAATGAAAAAGAAGCCCAGAGGTCGAAACCATATGGGAGGATTTGGCTAACATTTTCTATAAAAACATCATAGAGGTTCCTCATCTAAATGTCAGCAAACTTGACATCTAAGACAGATGTAAAGTAGAGCAGACTTTCTGACACCATCCCTGAGATCCATCTGTCTGCCTGTCCATCCATCCGTTCACCTGTGCATCTGTCAGCCTGTCCATCCATCTACCTGTCCAACAGATGCAGAGACTCAAGGTACAGCAGTGGGCTGCATGTGTCTGTCCTAAGCAGCAAAAGAAGGGAAAAACACCTCCACCCAGACACCCAGACTGCCAGAGGCGCACCATGTAGACCAAACGTCCTTTCACGGAGAACGAGGTGGGAGCTCTCTCAAGATGATCTCGTGCAGGGCTGGAGAGATGGCTCAGCGGTTAAGGCACTTGCCTCCAGTGCCTAAGGCCCTGGGTTCAATTCACCAGTACCCACATAAGCCAGACCTACAAGGTGGTGGCCCTAGTGTGCGCTCTCTCTCTCTCTCTTTCTCTCTCTCATCTCTGCTTGAAAATGAATAAATAGGGCTGGAGAGATGGCTCAGAGGTTAAGGCACTTGCCTCCAGTGCCCAAGACCCTGGGTTCAATTCCCCAGGACCCACATAGGCCAGACCCACAAGGTGGTGGCCCTGATGCGCTCTCTCTCTCTCTCTCTGTATCTCTCTGCTTGAAAATGAATAAATAAAATAAAAAAAAATGAATAAATAAAATATTTTTAAAAAAAGATGATCTCGAGTACCATGAACCAAGGCAGTTACTTGTTGTCTTAGCAAAGTCCTGCCCAGCCAGTTAGATAAACATGATTTTTTTCAACTGGGGAGATCTTGTCAAAGGACAAACAAACTAATTTTAGCAGCATTCATTTCCCTGCTGGATTTTTATTGCTGCTTGGGCAATTACACACACCTGAGCATGTCGACGAGGCCCACATCTACACAGCTTTCTGTCGAGGGTAGAAGGTAAGCATTTCAAAGGTGGAATGCTGGACCGGATACAGCCCTCAGCCCAGTAACACTCATGAGGCTCTGCTGAAAAATGATAAACCATGAAGGTGGGAGGGACCCCGATCTGCTGCTGGAATTCTGACAGTCTAGCAGAGGGCAGGAGGAGGTCAGAGGTCAGTCAGGGCCCTCTGCCCTCTCAAACACACTAGGAACTGGAGGACAGGGGCCAGATGCATGCCAGGAGGAACTAGTCAATATCATCCCCTGTGTATACCTGGGAGAAGGGAGAGGGTAAGGAACATAAGGACTTTATCTTTCCACCCAGAGGGGTATAAACGTTTATTCTATCACATTTTTCAAAGACGGTTCTTCAAAATGAACTTCATCTTGTGTGGTTTTCTGGGAGACGGCACAGCACTGATGAAAGAATTTTCACTGGAACTTGCCTTGCCTTCAAGAAAGCAATGTACATTTATTATGCTGTTATCTACCAGGGACAGGTTTGGCTTATGACAAGCTCTGTATACATTTAATAACCCTTCTATTTCAGTGGGATGTCGCTATTATATCCAATTTATTACTGAGTGCACTGGTGTGTCATGGCCTCCCCACAACCAATCCCTTACTGTGGTGGCTCGAACACAACATGCCACCCACAGACGCATGCGCTGGAAGGTTTGGTCCCCAGCTAGTGGCGCGTTTAGGAAGGCTGTGGAACCTTCAGGAGGTTGCTGGAGGGAATGGGTCATTAGGAGCCTTGAGGAGCTGTGGGCTGGCTCCATTTCTCGCTTGCTCCCCGCTTCCTGAGAACACGATATGACCAGCTCTCCTCCCACACCTGCCACCATGAAGTTAAGATGCCTCTAGAAACTCTACAAAGCCTCTTCCTTCTGGAACTTGCTTCCGGATGGGTATTTGTTCATGGCAATGGGAAAACGGAAGCACAGCTGGTGCCCCCACCTGCAGCTCTGGTCTTGGCCCAGGGGTAACTACTAAAAGGCTTTGTCTTCTCAAAGGCTCAGGAAGATGGGTGCCAAGGTCTTGACCCATTTTTTTCCAGAGGCTCACAGTAGTGAAATGACTTGCCTCAGATCACAGGCGGAGAACCAGCTGATCCAGGGCTGAACCCTGGAGCCCAAGCTCCACACCTTTCCTCTCCCGAGGGAAAGAAACAATCAGCTCCAGCACCCAATGAGGAGCAGGGAACATGTGGATGTTTGCCAGCCGGCGGGGCCACCACACAATTCCCACACGGTCTGCCTGGGTTCCAGACCCCGTCTCTACCTTCCCAAGCTTTCTGAGACCCTACGATGGAGAGAGCAGTCTTTGCTTTGCAAAAGGGACAACACTCTGTCTGCATTATTCCTGCATTTCAGACAGAAACACCTGGGCATGGCCCACAAACATCAAGGTTAGGGTCTTGGCTCCGTTATAATAAGGGTTCAAGTGGGTGTGGTGGCACACCTTTAATCCCAGCTCTCTGGAGGTAGAGGTAGGAGGACCTCTAAATTCGAGGCCAGCCTGGGATTATAGAGTGAGTTCCAGGTCAGTCTTGGCTAGAGTGAGACTCTACCTCAAAAAAGAGAAAAAGAAAAAGAGAGAATTAGAGTTCAAATACATCCCCTACCTCTCACTAGTTCACGGACCTAGTAAACATCACAGCACATAATGTCTAAGCAGAGCGAACGCTTGCTAGGTGCTGAGCTAAGTACTTCCCTCGTCAAATGACACTTATTGAGCTCATTATCATCCCCATTCTTCATATATTATATGAGGAAAATAAAAGTCCCAGTGCAGAGGCGGCTCAAATCCCAACTCCATCACATTCCCATGTAATTTCTTGGACATTCAGACTCCCCATCTACAAGATGAGTGACGAGCCTGCCGACGAACCTGCTGGGGTTGTGGTGGGTGGCCCGAGACTGTGCACATGTCTACAGCCCAGTGCCCTGGACGAGGGAGCGTATTCAGACTAGCAGGTGCCGTTCCCATCACCCGCTGCATTGTTCCCACCACAGAGCAGTGGCTATAGTCTGTCTCCCGAGCAGTACCAGGCTCTGTGCCTGGGGTTAAGGAGAGGAGGAAGGAGTGTGTGCAGCCACGAGAGGGTGAGTGAGGAGGGGGAAGGAGTTGTTGCTGGAGCTCGGAGGACAAAGCTGCATGAGGCCTGGCCAAGATGGCTGGCACTCAGGTGAGTCTGAGCCCTCACAAGGCCTGGGCTTTGGGTGACACAGGCATGAGCAGAGGAGAGAGGGGTTTTCCTCCATCATGTGCGGCTCCCTTTAGTGTGCACTTTCTCGTCTGCAGACTTCTCAGAAGCCACCACTTTTCATGCTGCCCGAGTCACCACAGACTCTCTGGAAATGACCTTCCCTGTAGATACAAGAAAGCCCTGAAAAGGCAACATCCCTACAACAGGGAACTTCCTGACACTGACCTTGAACAATCCAACAGGACCTGTTAAAACAAACAGGTTAGGGATTTTGAATTGAAGGCTCAGTCCTCTGCCTCAGCACAATGATGTAACAAGGTAGAACCCAGTGAAACTGGCTCTGTGAGTCACTTAGG
Source organism: Zapus hudsonius (assembly GCA_004024765.1). Classification (NCBI taxonomy): domain Eukaryota; kingdom Metazoa; phylum Chordata; class Mammalia; order Rodentia; family Dipodidae; genus Zapus; species Zapus hudsonius. The sequence goes on from PVHP010042177.1 coordinate 11,356, forward strand.
GAGGGAGAGAGGGAGGGAGACAGACCTGGCTTCTCACTCCCCAAATTGACAGTTCAAATCTGGCCTCAGTAACATAACACACTGTCACTCACCTCAAAAGAAGTGCGGGGAACTGGGAGAAGTGAGAGGGGACAGGAAGGGAACAAAACATATGTGAACTCGCTCTAGCAGAGTGCACCCCAGATACAACATGACGTTAAAAAGCAAAAGGCCTCTCAGCTGCCAGAAATGAAAGTACAAACTCGAGGGAGAATGTAATCAATCCTAGGTGATTAGTTTTGTTCAAAGACCTTTCAGCCTGTCTCTAATTTCTAGACACACTTTTCGTTTAGACGTGAAGAAAGCACAGGAAAACGGACCAAGTCTGCCTAGGTACCAGTGCTTGCCAACATCAACAGGGATCTACGAACACAGGCATCAACAGACCCTGTGTGGCACAGTCAGGGAGGTGGGCCAGGCAAAAGCCCACGGTGCTGGGCACGCAGCAACCATGTCCCCAAACAACACGTGCTTTTACAGCGTGCCTCCCGTGGCTACAAGCCCGCGACGTTGATTCCCCGAGTTTCATAGGATAAACCTGTAAGCGGATCCTATTAGCTCAGGGCCTCTAAGATGAATAAAGCTCTCTGGGTCACAGGAGGACAGCGCACAGCCAGCCTAGCAGAGCTTTCTGAGCCCCTTGGAAGGAGGAGGGTCCTGGCTCGAGACGGCTGTGCTGCGTGTGACCCAAGGGAGATGAAGATGAATGTGCCACGCAAAGGAAGATCCGGAAAATGGCTCCAATAGTCAGTCAGTGCTATAGAGACTATAGAGCAGCGGAGACCCAGATTTTCTTAATGTTAATACTTAACATTTCGCTTTGGAAGCCATTCAGGCAGGTCATGGCATGTCACCCTGCATGATGATGGACCAAGAGACATCACAGTGATTCTAATATCCTACTCCTGGTATATTCTTTTATTGTGGGTATGATAGTGTAGTGTAGCCCAGGCTGGCCTTCAACTCGCTATGTAGCTGAGGGTGACCCTGAATCCCTGCTGCTCCTACCTCTAACTCTACAGTGCCAAGATGACAGACATGCAGCAATCAGGCCTGCTCTGCTTTACATGACGCCAGGAATTGGAACCCAGGCTTCCTGCATGCCAGGCAAGTGCTCAACCGAAGGAACCACACTCCGAGTCCAAAGCATATCAAGTATTTTAAAGTTTAAGGGGGTTCTACTCAAAGATACAGCGTGTGTCGGGATCATGGGGCCCCTCCCCCTGCAAATGGACACACTATTAAGCAGCAGCCTTCTGGAGCAAGCCCAAGGCTACATCATAGCCAGTCGGAGTTCCCTGTGCTTCCGGGACTTGAGCTATGATAGAATGATCCAGACTGAGAGACACACTCTATCCAGACACAGGCGTGTGGGCTAAGAGAGATTCGCCGCTTTCATCAGGCCTTGCTGATGATACCTGATTACAGACTGTACTAGCCTGCTTCTCAGGCCTTTGGGGAGCACCTTCACAAAGCCTCTTGGGGCTGAGGGAGAGTGGAGGGGACATTCGGGATGGGGCGGATTTCCTACCTTTATGCACTGCTTCCCAATGCTCCTGAGGACGGCTAGCTCTTCAGGATGTCACCAAGCTTCTATCAGTTTGCTCTTTCTGGGAGGATTTCTGGGAGAGTTTGATTGCTATCTCCAGCGGAGTCTTCCCTTACTTCGCTCAATTGCTGAAGCAGCCACCTGAGGCCCCGGATGAGCCACCTCAGCTCAGAGCCTGGGACACGGCCTTGGTAAAGCAGATCTCACTGGCAGGAAGGCCTCTCACTGGCTGCAAGCTGTCCCCTGGGAATGTACAACTCAAAGGGCACCAGCCCCTTCCCTGGCTTCCCTGCAGGAGCACAGGGGAAGACGGCGCAGGCTGTGCTGTGGCAGGAAGCCAGGGCTGCTGCACAGTGAACCCAGGAGGTCTGGAAGGGAGTCTGGCTGGCCCTCGTCAACAGGGTGTGTCTCCAGGGAACACCCCATAGAGGTTGCTACATGAATCAGTGGAGGACTCAGCTCCAGCGGGCTTTGGAGACAGGCAGTGTCGGGGAAAAGGCAGGCCTGAGTTGAAGTCAGAAGGCTTCCAGGAGGCCCTGGGAGCCTCACCGGAGGGGCGGGGCAGGTGTCACAGACCAAAGCCATTTCTAGAACTACATGCAGAAGAGCATCTTGGGAGAGGACAGAAGCACACTGAGGGGTCTGTACCAACCAAACAGGCGCCTACCCCCTACTGGGCACTGAATCCAGCCACAGGCTAGCATCTTCAACACGCAGTTTATAGAAATGCATTACCAGCCCTCCTAAATCAGACTCTGCCTGTTGGCCAGCTCCCCAGGGGGCTCAAGGCACATCAAACAGGGAGAAGATCTAAGGGGTGAGACCCCAAGCACTCTTGTTGAGATCTGTTCCCTGTCACGTCTCTGTTGTTTTTAGACAGGGTCGCATTCTGTAGCCCTGGCTGACCTTGAACATATCATGTAGCTGTCCCAGGCGGACCTTGGACTCAGGTCCCCTGCCTCAGCCTCCTGAGTGCAGAGATTAGAGCCGGGGTGCCTGGCGTCATGTTCTTTTCATTTCTTGTGTTTTGTATATATTTTGTAATGTGCAGTATTTCCAATAACATGACTCATAGTTTAAAAACATTCAATCAAAAGTAGTTTAGAGGCCACTATCTAAAGCAGAAATTTTAAGTTCTCTTTCTTTTACCTTTTCTTTCTTTACTTTTTTCCTCTCTCTCTCTCTCTCTCTCTCTCTCTCTCTCTCTCTCTCTCTCTCTCTTGTGGTTTTTTTCTGAGGCAGGGTCTCACTCTAGCCCAGGCTGACCTGGAACTCACTCTGTAGTACCAGGTTGGCCTCAAACTCACAGCAATTCTACCTCTGCCTCCTGAGTGCTGGGGATAAGGCGCAGGCCACGCCTGGCTGTCATCTTCTTAAGTTATTCATCCCTCTGAAGAACTAGCAATGGGCTGTGGCCATTGCTCTGCTGGTGAAGTGCTTGTCTAGAGTGCAGAGCCCTGGGTTTGATTCCCAGCAGCTCATGCACCAGGCATGGTGGCACAGAACTCTAATCCCAGCACATGGGAGGTGAAGGAAGGAGGATCAGAAACACAAGATGATCTCAGCTGCAAAGTGAGTTCAAGGCCAGCCTGGAATACTCATGACCCTGTATCCAAAAAAAAAAAAAAAAAAAAAAAAACCAGGGCTGGAGAGATGGCACGTAAAGCCAAGAGGCAAAAAATGGCCCAAGCATCTGACATTTGTTTGCAGGAACAAGAGAACCAGGTGCATGTGCGTGCACACACACACATGTGAAAATAAATTTTTTGGGGGGGGGCTGGAGAGATGGCTCAAGTGGGTAAGGCACTTGCCTCCAATGCCTAAGGCCCCAGGTTCAATTCCCCAGGACCCACATAAGCCAGACCCACAAGGTGGTGGCCCTGGTGCTCTCTCACTCTCTCTCTCTCTCTGCTTGAAATGAATAAATATTTTTTAAAATTTTTCTTTTAAAGAAAGCAAAACTAATGGAAGCGAAGGCCCCCATCCTACATACATGCACCGAGTTGGGGCTGCCTCAGGCCGCCAAGCCGCACATCAGCCTCTACCAGAGCAGAACCAGTGTGGACCAGCTGTGTGGGTCCCTTGAGCAACCTTGGCAATGGTTTCCACACTGAACACTTCTGCTTGTTTGCTTTAAG
>PVHP010042178.1:0-15067 GCA_004024765.1 Zapus hudsonius
GAAGACAGCAGTAAAAACAAGCACTGTTAGAAACGTGGAACTGGACAGAGGCTGGAGAGATGGCTCAGTGGTTCAAGGCACTTGGTTGCAAAGCATGATGGCCCAGGATCAATTCCCCAGCACCCACGTAAATCCAGATGCACAAAGTTGTGCATGTGTCTGGAGCTTGTTTGCAGGGGCAAAAGGCCCCGATACAGTCATTTTCTCAATCTCTCTCTCCTCCTTGCACATAAAGAAAAATAGTTTTGTAAAAAGGAATTGTGGGGGCTGGAGAGATGGTTCAGCAGTTAAGGCACTTGCCTGCAGAGCCTAACAACTGGAGTTCAATTCCCAGTCCCCATATAAAGCCAGATGCACAAAGTGATGCATGCATCTGGAGTCTGTTTGTAGTGGTGGGGGGACCTGGCGCATCCATTCTCTCTGTGTCTGTCTTTCTGCTATTTCTCTCTGCTTGCAAATAAACAAAGAAAAGCATTTAAAAAAAATAAAAGAACTGTGAGATGAACAGACAGGTTGGTCTCATCTCTAGTCATTTCCCCCAGACACTTGGTGCTCCAGTGGTGGAGTTTTCCACCTGACCCCCAATCCTCTGTCTTTATACACTTTATCCCTCTGCTGAGGACAGGCTTCCCTAATACCAAACACTGTACCCCTCTTAAATGAGACCTGGCTAGTCTTGCTGTGAGAGAAAATGTCTGTGACAACCTAGGAAGGGTGGGTCTCAATACCAGGTGCTCTGCAGGAGGTCGGCAGCTCTACAGAGCTCAGGTAGACATCACAGTTACCTCCTATCCACTGCATAGAAGCTGTGACCCTATCTTGTACCCATCATGCTATTCTCACTACAAAGGGGTTCAGTGTTTCTACTGGGGTGATCAAAATGCTGTAGGATGGATTAGATGGTGGTGTCACGACCCTGTGAACTTGTGAGAGCCTTCTGACGTGTCCAGTGTAAATGGGTGAACTGTGCAAGGTGTGAGTAACATCTCCATAAAGCGACTGGCCTCACTGTCAAGTTCTATTAGCATAGGACTCAGAGCTGGTGTGGGTTGCCTCACTCGAGACCTTTCTGAGCCTATCGTGGTGACATACACCTGTAATTCCTGTCCTTGGGAAGCTGATGCAGGACATTCACAAGTTTTAGGCCAGCCTGGGCTGTATAATGAAAGCCTGTCTCAACTACCAGCCTCCCATCAAAAGAATGCACACACACGAATTAATGTGGATATTGTATTTCAGGGGAGCGCATGTGTGGGTTGTGTGCAGAGGCCAGAGGACAGCTTTGGGTGTCATTCTCAAAAACGCTGTCCACCTTCTTTGGAGACAGGGTCACTCATTGGCCTGGAGCTCCTCAGACTGGCTGGCTCTTCAGTCTAATCCAGGAAACCTCCTGTCTTTGCCTCCTTAGCCAAGATTACAAGTGTGAGCCAGCATTTCTGTTGGTGTTGGAGATGGAACTCGGGTCCTTGTGAGACCAGCTGTTTACTTACTGAGCTATCTCTCCAACCCCTAAATCACTTTTTTGATAGTTTAAATATTTGTTTGATACACACACACACACACACACACACACACACACACACACACAGAATGGGCATACCAGGGCCTCTTGCTATTGCAAACAAACTCCAGAGGCACATGCCATTTTGTGCATCTGGCTTTATGTGGATACTGGGGAATTGGGCCTACCAGCATTGCAAGTAAGTCTGTCTAACCTCTGAGCCGTCTCCCCAGCCCATCCTAAATCATTGTTCACACTTTTATTGACAACCTCCATTCATAAAGGCAACATACCATGATCACAATTCCCTCCTAAATCTTTTGTGTGTGTGTGTGTGTGTGTGTGTGTGTGTGTGTGTGTGTGTGTGTGCTTGCTGTTTTTCGAGGTAGGGTCTCACTCTAGCTCAGGTTGACCTGGAACTCACTCTGTAGTCTCAGGCTGGCCTCAAACTCATGGTGATCCTCCTACCTCTGGCTCCTGAGTGCGTGCACCACCTCACCTGGCCTGGCCTCACAGTGCTCTCTACTGTCACTTGTGTGTTCTCCTGGTCCTAAATCATTTTTTAATAAAGACCCCCATGCTCTCTGTGTCCAAGGCCCAGCCTGCTGTGGCCCCTCAGTGTCTTCCTGCACTTCCTGTCAACATCTCCATCCCCAAACAAAAGAAAATGAGGCAAAGGGATGTAGAAAGACACAATGTACACAGCCACCCTCTGGGGAACAATTTAGCCATTTTCACCCAGCAGAAGCAGCCAAACTGGAGATCAGTTCCCAGTTAATTATGAAACTGGCCGCTCGGCTCTATTTATGCTTTTTGAGAACCTGCGAGTGGTGCCTCCAGTGAGTCTGTTTGCATGTGGGGATCCAGGTCTGTTTCCTTAGCTGTTTCGTGTCTGTGTGTTTTTGTGACAATCCGAAAACTGTGGCAACTAAAATCAAACAATAGCCGTCGACCGTGTCACCGCTTGACAGCAAAGCAGCGAGGGGGTGGGCAGCAATTATTTCTTTCAGTAAAATTTCTGGGGAGGTCAGAGAGGGGCAGAGGAAAATATGTGAAGAAACCAAACACTTGCAGTTCTGAAGGGGCTCTGTTTCCAGGCCACATTCTGTAGCTCAATGATGAGTCCTTCCTTTAGCAGGAGGCATGTTTAACACATCCACAACATTATTTGAGAGTCTCACAGAGTCTTTTTATTTTTTTGGGGGGGGTGTGGTTTGTTTCCAATGTCCTGTTGCTGAGGGCAAAAATGTACAAATCTTAAGTGCTTCAATAACTGTCTGCAGTTCTTGTTTAGATTTTAAACATTTATTGAGTACTTACTTCATCCTCACAGAAAATACATCCAAGCTTTGGTTTAATACTCCCGTCAGGGCTGGGAGATGGCTTAGCGGTTAAAGGTGTTTGTTTGCAAAGCCTGCCAGCCTGGGTTTGATTCCCCAGTACCCACATGAAGCCAGATACACAAAGTGGCACATGTATAGCAAGAGGCCTTAGTATGTTCATATTCTCTCTCTCCTCTCTCTCTCTCTCACAAATAAGTAAAAATATTTTTAAAATATTTCTATCAACTCTATGATGCCATGCAGAGGGTACAATTGTCTCTAATTGACAGATAAGGAAGCAGCTCCAGGAGGCTAAGGAGACCCTCCTAGACTTATTCAATGAGCTAGGAGCTGAACCAGGATCTGAAGCAGATTCTGAGCTAGAGCACCGGGGCTCTTAACAACTGCACTAGATGGTTTGGGGAGCCCTGGGGTATAATGAGGAGATCTTCCTGCTACAAAGCTGCTCTCTTCTCTGAGTTCTGTGTCACACCTGCTCCTTTTTCTCCAGTGACCTGGGGGAGAAGGCTTAGAAAGTCCTTGGCGGAGGTCAACACCCCTGGCTCCTTCACCCTCTATGTTACTGTGAATATATGTCTTTTCCATTCTGAGCAACACAAGCTCTGAGTTGGGAACCAATGAGGGGCAGGAATCAGGCTTCAACAGTGATCTCAGGATCCAGCCCATGGGCGTGGCAGGTGACGTTGGGTTCATACTCTCCCATGAACATGAGCAGTCACGTGTGCCCACGTGGGCTATGATAAGAGACTGTTCTCTGCTGCCCCAAGGGTTTAGCAGGTCTGACTTCTCTGTGCCCACCATGACTCAGCAGATGAGCTCAGCGTGAATGATGCACCTTGGGATGCACAGCCTTACATGGTACTGTACAATCCAAACATCAGAACACAGCCACACTGTCATCTACGAAGCAACCCCTGGGACAGGGAGAGGGCAGAAGGGAATGAAGTGCTAGAATGGAAATTCCTACACTGACATTTTTGCACAGCATTTAACTGAGCTCTTAAAATCCCAGGGCTGGGGAGATGGCTCACTGAATAAAGTCCTTGTCACTCAAGTTCCATCCCTGATGCCATGTAAGGGCAAGAAGCTGGGTTGGTCTTGCAATCCCAGTCACCCAAAAGAACCAGCACCCCAAATCTGTCCTCTTGCCTCCACATGGTGGGCCATGGCACACATACACCCACCCATACTCACATGAACACACACATATTTTTATATTAAAATAATGTTTAGCCAGGCGTGGTGGCACATGCCTTTAATCCCAGCACTCGGGAGGCAGAGGTAGGAGGATTGCCTTGAGTTCAAGGCCACTACATAGTGAATTCCAGGTCAGCCTGGACTAGAGTGAAACCCTACCTCAAAAAACCAAAAAAATATAAAAATAATGTTTAAAAGAAATTCCGGACGGTTGTGGTGAGTGAGGAACACCTTCAATCTCAGCATTGAGGAGGCTGAGGTAGGAGGATCACATTGAATTTGAGGCCAGCCTGGGATTACAGAGTGAGTTCCAGGTCAGCCTGGGCTAGAGTGAGACTCGAGGGGGAAAAGGGAAAGAAAAAAGAAAAAAAAAAGGAAGGAGGAAGAAATAAATCTTTATCAGACAACAACTTTCCTTTTAAGACCAACAAGTGCAGAAATGCAAACCTGGCTCATTCCAGCGGTGTGTGCTCATTCTTTGAATTAGTAAATGATGTGCTCAGGGATGGACTCAGAGGTGCAGTGTTTGCCTAGCGTGCACAAGGCCTCTGGGTCCCATACCCAGCATAGCACTCACACACTAAGTGTTTAAACAATGCTCAGCATGTCTTTCCCACATAGCAATTCAGCTAGCAGTGGAATTTAAGATGATGGCCTGGCCGTAGCCAGAGGGGCAGAAGAGAGGGGATGGAGGAGGCGATGTTGGAATGTATTCACTGAACTCGAGATGCAGAGCTCTTGGGAAGGAAGCAGGTGATTATGTGCAAAGGAATTTTGTAGGTAGATAGGAGCCTACATCAGGGCTTAATGAGAGCAAGGCTGGTGGAATCACACACTCCTGTAATCCCAGCACTCGGGAGGCTAATATAGGAAGATCTCAAGTTTGAGGCCAGCCTGGGCTATAGAGACCCTACCTCAAAATAACAAACCATAACAATAAAATTATAACACCAGTATTCAGAAGAGATGCTTATAACAATTGATGGTGTCACTGTCTAATCTATGTAGTTCCTAAAAATCAGTAAGAAAGATAACAGTAGATACTAATCAAAAAGCCACTGGAGACACGTGAGTGTTCTGTATGAAAGGACTCTGAACCCACAACAATGGGGAAAATGCCAATGAAAACTGAGGAAATGTTCTTTTTTTTAAAGTTTTAAGAAATATTTTATTTATTTGCAAGAAAGAATAGGCATACCAGAGCCTCTAAGCCACTGCAAACAAACTCTAAATGCATGGGCCACTTTGTGCATCTGGCTTTATGTGGATACTGGGGAATTGAACCCAAGTCGTTAGGCTTTGCAAATAAGCACCTTAATCACTGAGCCATCTCTCCAGCCCCATCACCCATCAAACAAACAACCACAGGATCCCTCACACCTGGCTTTAGCATGTGTCAAGAGAAAGCCATTCTTATGATGGGTAATGACTCATTCAGAATTTGTTGTGTAAACATGAAGACCAAAGTTTGGATCCCCAGGACCCACATAAATGCTGGCTGGTTGTGGTGATCTACCTGTATTGCCAGCACTTGGGAGGTGAAGACAGGAGACCCCTGAGGCAAGCTGGCTAGCTAACCTAAGTCAGTGAGCTCTGGGTTCAGTGAGAGACCCTTGCTCACTAAAGTGAAGAGCAACTGAGGAAGACACAACCTCTAACTTCCATACACATGTGCACAGCACACAGAAATAAAAAGACACCCTCACACTCTGTGAGCATCTGCAGGTGGAGCCGGAGTGTCCACACTGCAGGGTGACAGTCCCAGCAGAGAGTAGAGACCAGGCCGCAGCCTTGGTATTTCTGCCCAACTCTGAGAGGCACAGTGGAAATCCCTGAGTGCATGCATATGGACACACCACTCTCAGAACGGCACCATTTGACCCCAAGGGACAGGATTCAGGACTCAAATGCAAATCTGTCCACCACTTCTGGGAACCAGGAGCTCTGGATCTGCTGCTTCCATGGAAACAAGCCTCCAAGCACACTCCCATGTCCACCTGAGGCTCTGTGTATCCTTATGTCCTATACAGCAGGAACTGTGCACTTTTCCTGAGCCTGGATTTCATTTCATCCTCACAGCAAGGCAGGTGCTGCTGTTCAGAGCCATTTTAAAGCCAAGGAAAATGAGATTAAGGGAGGTTAAGTAACATCCTCAGAGACCCACAGCTGGCGAGTGATGAGGCTTGGCTTGAAATCCAGGTTGACCTTGTCATTCGGATGTGTGGGAGTGAGTCCTTCCACTCCTGCCTTTGCATACAGAGGGTGTGTCTGGAAGTTTAAAGGTACCTGATATCTGGAGAGATCAGTTGGCATTGACCTCATGCCATGTAACTCCATGTGAATCAGGACTTTAAGGTGATTTGTCCCACAAGCCACTTGGGTGTCGTCGGTCAAGTTACCTAACTACTATTGATGAAGGGAATTTGACGGTTGCTCTCGGCTCAAAATGAGTCTTCCCACCATTCAGCTCACATACTGAACATGGGAGAAGACCCTCAGTAATCTGCTTGTAATCTATTATAGCAATGGTAAGTGAATCGAAAATATATTTATATTGGGGAGTGAAGACAGAGCCATCTTGCTCAGATTGGGTCCTTAAAGTTCCTCCCAAGGTTACAATGTTTTAAGATGCTATCCTTATACACCGTGATGTTGGTCTCATTCACTTCATGGGAAGTTCTGCTGGAAAGAACCATGACTTTCATCACAGCCTCCAACTCAAACCTGTCTTTTTTTTTTTTTTTTTTTGAGGTAGGGTCTCGCTCTAGTCCAGGCTGACCTGGAATTCACTATGTAGTCTCAAGGTGGCCTTGAACTCACAGCAGTCCTCCTACCTCTGCCTCCCGAGTGCTGGGATTAAAGGCGTGCGCCACCACGCCCAGCCAAACCTGTCTTTTTTAATAAAAGTATTTTTATTTATTGCGAGCAAAGATAAAGATAGAAGAGAGACAGAAAGAATGGGTGCAGCAGGGCCTCTAGCCACTGCAAATGAACTCCAGATGCATGCACCACTTTGCACATCTGGCTTTGAGTACTGGGGAATTGAACCCGAGTCATTAGGCATTGTAGGCAAGTGCCTGCACTGCTGAGCCATCTCTCCAGCCTCCAACTCAAACCTTTCTGATCAGCATTTAGTCCTATGCCCTCCTCCCAGAGGAGACTGAGATTCCTTCCCCGGAGCTGAGATTACATTATATTTAATCTCCATTTCCCTGGCCATCTGGGGGCTTCATGAGAAGGGGTGAGCGTTTTCTTCATTGAGTGAATATCTCCTGAGCATCTGAGGGACCGATCCTGGCTGCGCTACTCTGCTCTGCAGATATACGAGCGAGCCAAGCTGAGTCAAAGGTAAGCTGAGCCTGGCATCTGAGGGTTGTGGCCCCACCGGAATTTGCTGAATAAATAAGTGACTCACAGTGGGTGACTAGTGAGATGAACAAACTCAAGGGGCTTGGAGACCTGATAAAGTGATTTTATGAACTGAAACCTAAGGCCTAGCCTGGAGTGAACATATCAACCATGTACCAGGGAAATGGTTTTCATAATTTGGGCCAGTGGGCTCCTTTCAGAATAAAAAAGAAAAGAGCATGATATTATTATATTACCTAAATTATGAGTTCAGTTCAAAGCACTTACTGATCATATGGTCAAAATTTGTTGTTGTTGTTTTCAAGACCAGGGTGTCACTCTAGCCCAGGCTGACCTGGAACTTACTCTGTAGTTCCCGGCTGGTCTCAAACTCTTGGTGATCCTCCTACCTCAGCTTCTTGAGTGCTGGAACTAAAAGCGTATGCTACCATACTCTGCTCTAGTCAATATAATTTTGATGGACAACAATATTTGGGATCTAATACATTTGCAGATGAGTTTTAAGTAGTCTTCTTAATACTTAAAAGCTACACTAAAGCAGGGCACGGTGATGCACATCTACAATTCCAGCACTTGGTAGGAGGACGGAAAGTTTGAGGTTGGCCTGGGCTATGTAGTGATACCTTGTCTTAAAAGTAAAATTCAGGGCTGGAGAGATGGCTCTGAGGTTAAGGTGCTTGCCTACAAAGCCTAATGTCCCAGGTTCAATTCCCCAATACCCACATAAAGCCTGATGCACAAAGTGGTGCATGCATCTGGAGTTCATTTACAGAGGCTGGAGGCCCTGGCACACTCATTTTCTGTCCCCCACTCTGTCTCTCTCTGTTTGCAAAGAAATAAACATATATTTTTGAAAAGCAACATTTAAATAAAATGTTTACATAAGAGGAATTTGGAAAAATCCTGATCTGGAAGAAGCAGGCTGCTTTGGTTCATTTGTTTTGTTTCTAAGTAAACCCAGGTAAAGCTGTGAAATTCCAAACTCATCTAAAGTATCATTCATCTGTTCATTCAACCAGTCAGCACTTCTTAGCACATTCAATGGGCCAGAGCCTCTTAGAATGAATTCAGTATTTACAGCCTCAGGGATCACAGGCTGGGGGTCAGAGGAGGAGCCATAATAGGAAGATGGAAGAGTGATAGACGATAGAAATATAGAAGACACATATAGAAGACAGACATAGGTAGCTATGGATACTATAGAGATACAAACAGATAGATGATAAAGATAGCTAGATGAGCCTGGCATGGTGACACACACCTTTAATCCCAGCACTCCGAAGGCAGGGATAGGAGGATTGTCATGAGTTCAAGGCCACCCTGAGACTACATAGTGAATTCCAGGCCAGCCTGGACTAGAGTGAGACCTTCCCTTGAAAAACCAAAAAAGAAAAAAGAAAAAGATAGCTAGCTAGCTAGCTAGAGAGACAGATAGATGATAGCTAGCTAGCTAGACGATAGATAGATATGGTTAGATACATAGATGGTACACAAATAACTCTAGATGATTGAGGACAGGGAAGGTAGATCAGTGGTAGGTGATGGTAGACAGATAAAAGATATACATGGAAGACAGAGACAGATCTAGATGACCTAGAAAGAGATGACAGGGATAGATTTAGATGACATATGGATAGATGATAGATAGGCAGAGAGATAGATGGATGACAGATGACAGGCAGACAGACAGTGAATGAGTGACAGAATGATACCCCTTCAAAGATATTCACATCTTAATCTCCAGAATTTGTGAATGTTATAAGGCAAAAGGAACTTTGCAGATGTGATTGTTAGGGTTCTTGAGATGGGAAGAGCCTGGATCACGTGGGTGAGCCCAAGGTCATCACAAGGGTCTTCATTACTTATAGAAGGAAGCAGGAGGGGCAGAAGAGATGTGGTGATGAAGGGAAGGTTGGAGCCAGGACAAGTTGAAAGTGGGTGCAGATGGAGAAGTGCCATGAACCAAGTAATGCGTGGGCCTTTAGCAGCTGGACAAAGCAAGGAAAAAGACACCCCCAGAGCGAGCCCAAGGAACTGGAGTCCTGGATTGGAGGATTCTTGACCTGTAGAACTCCAAGATAATAACTTCGTATTGTTTCCAGCACAGCAGCAGGAAATGAATGCAGACTAGACTGGCTGATGATAAGTACGGAGAAAAACTCAGCCTGTTGAGTAAAATTCCACATCCTGAGTCCCTTTCCCCCTGGTTCAAACAGAGCCTCACACCCCCCAAAGGCACTCAGTGAACTTGCTCTGTGATGCATGGGTCTCCATGGGCACCACCACCCCCTCTCCTGCCGGAGCCCAGGGTTACTCCCATTAGGAAATTCAGACCCCACACCCTGAATATGCTCTCCAGGTAAGGAACACAGCCAGCCCTGGGACCACAAATACGTGGGGCAAGGAGGCTCCCTTGCCACAGAGCTGTTCCAAGCTGGAATGGTTGGCAGGAACGTCAACATCCTAATGTTCCTTTCACATCTGCAATCCTACATCTAGGGATTAATTTTTTCCGCTGTAGTCCCCCAACAGTGCTGAGAATTGTTAAAGCCTGGACCCTACCTAAATGTGCACTAGCCAGGACAACCATGCCACTGGATCCAGCAGGCGATTAAAATCAATAAGCTGAGGGATTGGAAAGATGGTTCAGCGGTTAAGATACTTGCCTGCAAAGCCCAATGACCTGGGTTTGATTCCCCAGAACACACATAAAGCCAGATGCACAAGTGTCCAATGAATCTGGAGTTGGTTTGCAGTGGCTAGAGGCCCTGGAGCCTATTCTCTCTATCTCTCTTTTATCTCTCTCTCTCTCTGCCTGAAAATAAGTAAAAATACTTAAAAATTTTTTAAAAAATCAGTGAACTGAATCTTTATGTTACTGGCATGTGAAGATACCCAGAGCATTAATTAAGGGATAAAAAAACCCTAAAAACCCATGTCCAGCCTGACCCTATTTGTGGAAAACTCTGTGAATGTAGGTGTCTCATTCACAGGGATATCAGAAAGTCCTCGCAAAGTGTATTTCAAGACTTTATAAACTCTCAGTAGAAGGCAGACATATTTCTATATTGCTTTTTTCCATAATTATCATTACGTAACATATTCTAAACAAAGTGTGTGGGAGAAGCTTGAAAATTTCTCATCTGAGTGTCTGTCTGTCTGTGGCACACAGAGCAGGAAGGAGAGGGGACACAGTTCTCAGCCAAAGTGACCTCATAGCCTCCCTGACCAACTGAAGCCCAAATAAGACAGCTGGGGTCCTTACACTGCCCTTCAGAGGAAAGGAAATGGCCCATCTAAGGATCTGAACGTGACGATGCCTGCTGGAGGCAGAGGCAGGAGCCAGGCAGTGCTATGGTCCTGGAAAGGTGAGGGTTGGCGCTCTGGGTAACAGAGTTCGCAGCACATCCTCGACCACCACTACCACTTCGCAGCCAGGTGTCCTGGGACAGCTGCTGGGCCCTCAGAGCCTTGGGAAGGTCCTGCCTCTCACGGCTGTCACAAAGCCTGAAGTGACATCTGTCCTGAGCACAGAACAAGTCCAAACCTCCCTCCCCACCCATGACACCAGTACCTGCAGCCCAGGTGGGCCCAGCACCCCGGCTGCCTGGCAATGCGAGCTCGTGGGATCCGGGGACAGGGTGAGACCAAGGGTGACAGGGCTAGCCCCTCCATCCAGCCAGCAGGGAGAAGGGCAGACTCCGTCATAGGCTGGCACACGAGGTTCCCAGGTCGGCTGCCTGGCCTTGCTGCTGTCTTGGAGCTGAATGAATCACAGTGAGAGCCAGAGGAAGGGCCTATGGCACACCCATTTCCAGACACCCCCACACTGGGGCTAATGCCCAGCCTCCTCCAGAGGTGAGGTGGGGCTGACCCAGCCAGGGCCACCTACAGGCAGGTATGTGTGTGTGTATGGGTCCTTCCCTCTACACCAGATCTGGGAAACAAAAATTCTACTTTAAAAAGAGAAACACACACACACACACACACACACACACACACACACACACACACACACACACGAGCTGGCTTGTTTGCACATGAGTGCAACTCCAGAACTTGGAAGGTGAAGGAGTTTGAGGACAAACTGGGCTCCACAGTGAATTCCAGGCTAGTTTAGGCTACATAGTAAGATCGTGTTTCCAAAACCAACCAAACACACATGAGCTATTTCACCCTTATAGACACTGTTACCTCTTACAGCCACCCCATTTTCTTGCATACGTGTGGGTTCTGCTCCCCACAGGACTGGGGATGCAGAAGTGCATGGCCTGCACAACTGTTTATATGGGACAAAGGCCCTCAGTAAGCCTATCTGGCAGGCAGCCACCACTGGTTCAAACAGACAGACTGCAGATGAATGAGTGGCCACTTTTCACATGCCACCTCCTCCTCAGGAAGAGGCAAAAGAGCCACAGTGAATCAGCAATAAAAATGGGCACAAAGCTACCAGAGAGGGGCATGGAGCTTTGTGTGGGGAACATGGTGGTGTTTAATAGGGGGTAGACAGATGGGACAGGTGGACAAGTGCAAAGGTTGATGGATGAGTGAATAACCGGATGAATGGATGCACACAGATGGATGGGTGGGGGTGAATCAGTAGATGGATGGATGATGGATGGATGGATGCATAGGTGGATGGGTGAGGATGGATCATTGGATGGACAGATGGATGGATGGACAGGTGGATAGGAGGTGGAGGGATGCATGGATGAGTGAATGAAAGGTAGAATGAGAAAATGGCTGAGTAAAAAGAGCAATGAGTGGGAAGGCAGTTAGATGGGAGAATGGATGGTTGATGGACAGACAAGTGGAAGAGTGTCTGCGTGCATGAGTGTGAGAAAGAAGATTGAATGAACAGTGAATCCGTGAACCATAAGCAAATGAATGCACAAATACTCAAGTGAGCCAACTGGTGCCTGAGTAAATGAATGTCTAGTCTGCAGCTACAAACTCAGCCATGGTCTCCTGGCTTCCAAGTGAGGACCCTGTGGAAGAAAGCAAGGAGCGTGAGCAGCCCAGATCCTGAGCACCTGACAGGAAGTACCGCCTCTGGCTTCCTGGAAAGCCCTGTGCCCTCAGAACGAAGCTTGAAGGAGTCACTGTGCCCCACCTCTGCACCCCTGGCAGCATTCCTCAGCCCTACTGGCCCTGCCATTGTCCTGAAGTATCTGCTGGGCCGGTTAAGTCACCGTGGTGACTCAGAACTGTTGGCCCTGCACCTGGCAGCTTGCCAGCACCTCCCAGGCAGCCTGTGATCTAGCCAAACCTCTCCCTATTATGGCCAGAAGATCCAGAAGGCCCTGGGAGCCCACGTGCTTCCTGCCTTTGTGCCCTCTGCACACTCCTGCTCCCAGGACAGTGCTGTCCAACCCAGGGTGATGTAGTCCAGCCCGGGAGTGACCCTCAGCTATGTCACTTCTCTGAGTCACAGGCTCCTCATGTAGATAAAAAGTCTGAGGAGCAGCAGTGTGGAGCTACTCAAACAGGAGACGCAAAGCCTCTACTTTACAGGTTACTCAACTTTGTTCTCCTGCCAAGCACTGTGCTAAGAGCCCTACATGGGCTGGCCTGTGTCCCCACAGATACTAAAGACCTTATGTAGACAAAAGGTGTTGGCAGAGGAACTCACAAAAAATGAGCCATTAGAGCAGGCTCTGGTCCTTGCAGAGAGGGCAAATTTGGCTCCAGATTCAGAAAGAGCGAAGCCTGAGTGGAGTAAAGGCTGTGTGTGTGCACATGTGCATATGTAAGCGTGTGTTCAGGAAGCTGTCTGTCATAAGTGTGTCTCTCATAAGGGTGTGTGTGTGTGTGTGTGTGTGTGTGTGTGTGTGTGTGTGTGTGTTGGAGGACGTGGGGAGGGAAGGACTGGAGAAACAGTCCATCATCAGAGATCAGTCACCAGCATACCACAGAGTACTGCTGGGTCCATGCTTGGACCTGTCACCCAGCTCCATACCCCTTGTCACATCCCCAGTCCTACACACATCAGCAGGTCACCCTTTCTGGGACAGTCTATGCAAGCTGTAATGAATCACAAGGCCAGTCATCTCTCCTCCCAGAACATCTCCTGTACACAGGAAAGTTCAGGAGTGCCCATCACCTCCCCCTGGTAGAGAGACATCCATTCCAACACCATCAGCAGAGCTCGGATCCCAAAGGGCAGTGCTGGGACATTTTAAACAGAGGCAGGGACAGCATGTTGCCATGTGTGCTGTGGGTGGATCATTTTGACCAACAGATCAAAAGGAGCAGAGGCCAATGGTGACAGATCAGCCAAGTCCAGCTCTTTCTTTCTCCTTGGGACACTTAAAATCCTCATGGGATATGGGGGAGGGGTGACGGAGACAAAGTTGATAGTGAGTGGCACTTCCGAGAGCCTGTCTCCTTCACCCCGTTTTCCCTGCTGCCTTGTGCTGATCAGCAGGGCTGCAGGATGCATTGGACGTTTCCAAGGGCCCTCCCACCTCTCATCCCCAGCCTCCAATGTGAGGGGGTCAGTAGTACCGAGGAACAGAGTCTGACTCTAAAGTCCCTCAGTCTGGGTTTGAACCCCCATTTCTCCACTGTGTCTCTAGCAAGTTAGTTGACTGCTCTGTGCCTCAGTTTCACCCTCCATAAAACAGGGATAGCCAAAAACCCGACCTCATAGAATTCATAGTAACAATAACCACACATGTAAAGAACCTAGGAAGTGTCTGACACTCAGAGTTGGTGCTCAGAAAGAGTGGGTGATTCTCATATAAAAGGAGCATGCCTTTAATCCCAGCACTAGGGAGGTAGGAGGATTGCCGTGAGTTCAAGGCCAGCCTAAAACTACATAGTGAATTCCAGGTCAGCCTGGACTAGAGCGAGACTCTACCTCAAAAAACAAAACAAATAAAAAAAAAGAGCCACATGGCGGACACACTATAGACCTTTACCAAATGAGAACTCGCCGTTACATTCACACTGTGTTCTTTCTAATAAAGGAGCGAGGCTCAGAGCAAGCACCCTCCCCACAGCCTTGAACAGATGGGGGTGAGGCAGGCCAGAGAGGGCCCTCCAGCTGAGAATGAATGGATGGATGCCAATGGATGGTAAGCTCTGTCAGGGTTCTCCTGGGAACAGGAGCCCTCTCATTGCTTTAATAAAACCCAGCATCTCCTGGGAGCTCAGCTGGCCAGCGAGGCTCCAGGTCCTCTGTGAAGGTGAACAGGTGGCTCTGCTGAAGGTTTCCTGGGTCTGACTGTGGAGGAGATAGGTGGGGGAGGAGTGGCAGAGAGCTTCATTGGTCCCCAGCATTCTCTTCCCTCCTTAGGTTGTCTCTCCATCTTCTCTGGCCATTTCCACAGTCCAGCCAACTCCCTGGTAAGCAGACAAGGAGCAAGTGTGTGGTTGGGTCCGGAGGTGACATCAGAATAAAAGATGCAGATCAATGTTGGGGTGGGAGGGGCTCCCCATAGATGGACATCTGAGCTTCCTGCTCTCTTGTCCCTCATGGAACACAGGCCAGTCTATTCAAGGTCCAGGGCCCATCGACAGTGACCAGGTGAGGCCTCCTGAGCAAAAGCCAAGAATTATATTCTGGGGTGTAGCTCAGTGGTCTTGCCTGGCATGTTTGAAACCTTGGGTTCTCTCCCATTGCCAAGAAAAGAAAGAGAGGAGAGGAGAGGAG
>PVHP010042179.1:0-15100 GCA_004024765.1 Zapus hudsonius
CTGGCTTATGTGGGTCCTGGGGAATTGAACCCGGGGCCTTAGGCACTGGATACAAGTGCCTTAACCTCTGAGCCATCTCTCCAGCCCTAGAGTAAGACTCTTGATGGCGATTTTTGACAGACTATGATCAACACAGCTCTTTTTTCACAAGCTGTGCTTCTTTTTTCCCACTGTTTAAGGAATTTTTATTAAAGCAAGAATATTATAATCCAAATTACGTTTCCTTGCTCAGTTACCAATTCTGTTACTTTAAAACAGAACTGACATTCTGAGCTATTCCACAGTAAAGAATAACAAAATTAAAGAAAGGAATGCTTTAAATTTTTGTACTTTGCTGAAAATTCTTTTATCAGGGTCTATAAAACATTAATTTGTTTTTATATTTTACTATTTTTTGTGGTTTCTTTGTTGTTTTTAAATCAAGTAATCTAGGTCTAGCATTATTTGTTAGACCTGGCATTTACTTGGTACATAAGGTTCAAAGTTTCCTTTCCTTTTTTATTTATTTTATATTTTGCAATGCTTTTTTCATAATATTTAAATTTTTCGATGCTTAGATGTTTTTCTTCGGTGAAGCACGAGTTTCTTTTCGTGGTCCCTGATCAATTTTAAACAGTTGGAACACCAGTGGCACTGTTAACTGCTTTCTGGGCAGCTTCTTTAACTTGGTGGGCTTGTAGTACGGCTATGGCTTCGTCAACCTTAGAGCTGAGAGACTCTGGAGACTCAAGCATATGAAGCAGTTCTGAGTTGTCAATCTCTAACACAAGCCAGTGATTTTGCCAGCAAGAGTAGGGTGCATGACTTGAATAAGAGGAAACAGCCTTTCACCCACCATTTGCTTTTGCTCTTGGGGGGGGGGGCAGAGGCCAACATGGAAGCAGTTAAAAGTTCCTGACCTTGTACATGGACAGCAGGCTGTTGCATGGTAACTTGTGGCTGTGCATTACATGACTGACTGCCTTTAATGTTGGAGCATGTCAACTCTGTCACCAGAACAAGAAGCTATATGATGAGATTTATTTAAAAATAGTCTATGATCTAGGTTCTAGCAAGAACAATACAAACACAACATCTAAAAAGCCTGACTTCCTAAGCTTAATGTAGGAAGACAGAGAAAGTAAAGAGAAAATGAAATAAATAGGGCCCATTATGAAAAAGCAATTAGAAATACTATGAAAAGGAAATGAACTAATTGTTTTAAATGTATTTAAAATTCCAACCTCACATTTCTTTAATTGCTTTCTTATATTACAAAATCACCAGAGTAAGCAATACAATCAAGCTCTGTAGATAAGTGGGAAAAAAAACTGTTAGAAAATTAAAGAATTATAGAAGTAACAAGTCAGAACTTAAATGTTTATAATCTCTTATTTTTAACTGAAATCATAACAGTGTACCCAGTGAGTGTTTGTGCAAGCTCTATTTTTATAGTGTATAAGATAAAAGATGAGAACTAAATATAAAGTCTAGTATTATAATGACAACAAGGGGCTCTTCTAGACAGGAATTTCTAAAGGAAATAAATTTTTGTTATCTCACTGGATTAAACTTGATTCATCCATCAAAAATATAAAGGAAACATTTAAATATGATGTTGACTCTAACTGCAATAGGAAATAAAGTTTCCATCCATACTCGTACTCACTGTAAATCTTTCTGAAATCAGAACCAAGGAAATCCACTATGCTGAGGTCCCTTTAAGAATGCTTGGTCTCAGAGATGGACTGACTATGTCCTGCTTTGTCATCCAATTCTACTTACCTAATAAACTGGATTATTTTCACATCTTTGTGGTCATTCAGAAATAAATAAAAATATTTTAAGTTAATAGTTGTGGAAGGAAGCTTGGCATGGTGGATCATGATTTCAATTCCACAGTATTTGGGAGGCTTAGGTAGTAGGATTATTATGAGTTCAGGACAGTAGCTCTGCAAGTGTGGTCCCCAGGGTTTGCACACCGTCATCATCAGGGGCTTGTTAGAAATACAAATGTCTACCTCTGGGGCAGGGGCAGCAAATCTGTGTTTTAACAAGCCTGTGGGGAATGTGAGCACAAGAAAGGTAGAATATTAGTGGTTTAGAGAATAGTTTCCATGGCAGTCACATTAATTCCAAAGAGTGCACAAAGAGCTCCCATGCTCCATGCTATACTCAAAGTGCTTTCCCAAGTTTATTATTTAGGTGCAAAAGAAAATGTTGCACTATGGCTTTGTACATATTTAAAATTATGAAAATGCATCCTTGGAAAAGTGGAACTATATACAATTTACATGCTGAATTATAATGTGAGAACTGAGTATGTCAGTACTTCAATATCCTCCAACCAAGCCATGTCTACAAGGAATTTTATTTTACTTGTAAATAGCATGTTTGGGGAACTTGGGATATAGCTCAGTAAAGCACTTGACTTTCAAGTATGAAGAACTCAATTCTATCCTCAAAACTCATGCAAATGCAGGCATGATGGCACGGTGTCTGCTAATCTCAGCACTGGGGAGACAGAGACACACTGACCAGCCAATTATCCTAATCAGTGCTGTAGGTCAATGAACGAGACACTGTCTGAAAAAGAAGTAGGTAATATTTCTGAGGATTACATCTAAGGCTCACCTTTAGATGCCTTCTGAACTGGATACAGCTGCAGACAAAACCACACACATATTAGTGATCTCACACACACACATACAGACATGCATTCAGACACTCAAACACACACACTTCACACATATACATATGAAAGAAAAAAAACAAAAGAAAAAAGTTTGCAGATGTAAGAGTTAAAGTTAGGAGGAGAGTAGACCATAAAGCCCAATGTCTGATGTGCTAATCAGAAGGCCATATAGAAACACAAGACCATGTGAATATGGAAGTAGAGGCTGGAGTTAAGTTGCTGCAAGCTTAGAAACATCATGGATTGCTGGCAAACAACCACTTTGACTAGGAGAGAGGTATGGACACTTTGTCTCCCAGAATTCCCAAAGAAACCTTTTCTAACAAAACCTTAATTTGGGGCATCCTGAACTGGGATGAAATAAATTTCTATTGTTTTAAGCCAACCTGTTTTTGTTTAATTGTGACAGAAGCCCAGGAAAACTAAAGGAAGTCTTCATGCTCTTTCTAGTTTGTATTTCTGGCTTTGCTAATGACATAAAGTAGGATATTCCTTTCCCAGTTTCCTCATTAGCCCTATGCATCTCATTCTTATTGCTTATTGTTTTCAAGTTTTAGGAGACATAATTGACAAAACTCATGTACTTTCAAGGTATTAGGTAATGTTTTAGTATATGTTTTATAACATTGTTATCACAATTAACCTAATTAACATATACATACCTTACATAGTTATCTTTGTGTGTGATGAGAAGAGTTAAAATATATTTACTTTGCAAATTTCACTTAGGAATATATATATATATATATATATATATATATATATATATACACACATATATATATTTACTATGGAATATGACATCATTATGTCTTCAGCTTTTGATTATCTTATATGTGTAAGTTTGTACCTTTTGGCCAACATATACATATTTTTGAGATATTTTAAGCATCCCGCTTTAGCCAGAGAAATCATATAATCTCATTTGTTGTTATTTGGCACAAATTCTCCTAGGAGAATATTACATGTAAACCACTTTTCATTATGGAAAAATAAAGCACGTATATAATTTTTAGTTAGAAATTTTGCTTATTATCTTCATGACCTGTCTTTCAGTAAAATTTCAGATTAAAGTGGGCTATGCCTTTTTTGTTCAAATACATATCATTAAGCTTTTAATTAGACCATTTGGCCATTTTATATGCAAATAGGTAATGCTGCTAAGTGTATTTGGATCTTCTTCCATGGCTCTGGTTGTGTCACAAATGTACTGACCCTTCAATAATAGGATTAATTAGAAAGTGTGTGTTGAGTGCATACATGTGTGGTAGCTGCCAGCTGTAGATCTTAGTTAAAGCATTGAGATTTTCCTGGCCAAGCTTTTTGTGTCCTGAACAAATCCATGTCATTGTGAACAGTGTGTTTAGGGAGCCTGCTTTAAGGAAATTAATTTTCACTTTATGTCATTTATAGTAACTGTTCCATGAGCTCCTTTGGGGTCTTGTCCCCAAAATGTCAGCAAAGAATCTGCATTTTAATATGTAAATAAGTACTTTAAAATGGCATATAAATAGGAAGATAAAGTTAAGAAGATAACTTTGCTAAGAATGACGTGAAATAGACTGTTTTTATATACAAATTTATAGCTCTATAACACTTAGAAAGTAAAAATAGATTAAAAGTTCTATGATCATATATCAACCATATGCCAAATATTAAGTGAAAGGGAAATATAAGAAAATCAGAGTTCTTCATTCAATGAATATATATCTAAAGAAAAAATGAATAATATACTTTTATGAATCAGTTTAAATAATGAATTGAGGCCCTTGGGCTTGGGTAAACTACAGGAGAGTACTGTATGGATTCTCTTATCATGAGCACTTTAATTCAATGATATCTATCTTCAGTTCAGTGATGTCTGCCTCATACCAGTTAATTTTTTATTGCCAGGACAAAATAAATACCTGACCAGAAGCCCCTTAAGGAAGGAAAGGGTTTGTTTTCACTTGTAGTTTCAAGGGGACGTTTCATCATGGCTGGGAAAGCATAGCATGGGTAGGAAGCTGGCTCACATGATGACTTATCAGGAGAAAGTAGAGACTAATGAATGCTAAAGCTAGCTTTGACCTTTTTATAAATCCAGGAACCAGCACATGGGATTGTGCTGCCCACAGTTAGAGAGGGTCCTTCTTCCTCAGCTAACCTAATCTAGAAAACCTCTCATTGGTTTGACCAGATATTTGTTTTCAAACTGATTTTTGTTGTTGTCATTATTATTGTTGTTGTTGCATTTTTTGAAGTTGTTTGGGTCTCACTTTAGTCCAGGCTGACGTGGAATTCACTATGTAGTCTCAGGGTGGCCTTGAACTCATGGCCATATGCCTACCTCTGCCTCCCAAGTGCTGGGATTAAAGATGTGTACCACCATGTTTGGATTCCATACTGCTTCTAAATGCTGTCAAATTGACTACCAGAGGTTAACTATCACATTCCTTTTTCCAAATAACATGCATTCAAAAGTTCTAGATGGGCATTTTCCTGAAGGACGGCATTCAACCTGCCACAGGTCTACAGAGACATCTTTGTGGAGCAGGTCTGAAGATAGAGAGGAGACAGGTGGTGAGTTCTCTTAGACATGGCCTAAGTTTTCTGACTGATAGCACAAGGATAGGCACATAGAGGACAATCCACGAGGGTGGAACTATTAGGAAAACATACTCATGGAAATGTCAGGTGGATACATTAAAGACCAGGGGTAATAGTACCAAAGGAGCTCTGTAAGACAAAGAGAAAAGCAAAAGGTAGTTTTTCTTTGCAGAATTCTGAAAATGTTGACAAGGAATAATAAGACAAAACAATGAGAGAAGGGTGGCCTGGGAAACAAGAGAGGAATACATCTTTAAAAGAAACAAAAACAAACTAAACCAAGGTGTCAGATGATATATATATATATATGCATATATATATATATATATATATATATATATATATATATCTTTGCTATTTGTCATAATAATTTAGGAGTTAGAAATTCACTTAAATGTTGTAGAAAGTTGGACAAATAAATATTTTTAAAAATCCCCTAGTGGACAATGAAATCAAGACCCAAATCTGATGGTCCTTAATTTACAATGGTTCAGCCTACACCCTTTTGATTCTGTTATAACTTGAGAGTGATAACTTCTTCAGTCAAAAACTAACCTTTGGATTTTGATCTTTTTCTAGGCTACTGATAAATAAGTGAGCCTCTGAAGGGGGTGCTCAAGACTCATGTGTGCTTGGAAGAGGAGTATTTTTCTGCATTTCTGCTTATAGGATTTTTAACTTACAGTGGATTTCCCCAGCTCTGATCCTGCTATGTCTAAAGCAAGTACAGATAGACTTTCCTACATAATGC
This sequence comes from Zapus hudsonius, assembly GCA_004024765.1. Lineage (NCBI taxonomy): Eukaryota > Metazoa > Chordata > Mammalia > Rodentia > Dipodidae > Zapus > Zapus hudsonius. The sequence goes on from PVHP010042179.1 coordinate 6,015, forward strand.
CCAGTCTACACATCTCAGAGAAATGATTCTTATGCACTTCTGTGTGAGGGCACAGGTCCTTGACCTCTATTCTTTGAACCACAGTGACTACCTGCCCAAGTTTTTATGGACTGTTAGAGTCATTATGCTTCATTCTCTATGTATACCTCTTCAGGTATAGATAGGGTATCTTATCACATTCGTAGTGAGAGAACATAGCATACAAGCTATGATTCTAACACTGATCTGCCATGTAAAAGACTGTTTTGGGGCTATCTCACTGAATCCACTATAAAGTCTGAGTAAGGTATAAACAACATGAACCAGAGGCTCTCCTATTTGGAAGGTGGAATATAGTAGGCATGCAAGGCTCCTTCTGTTTATACATTATCAAGACTTAAAACTATATTCTACTTTGGGTTGGGGAGATCACAGCTAATAGTGCTTGTCACTAATGTATCAAAGCCTCTCCTGCCAGAAATTGTCAAATCTGATGCACAAGAACCCACGTGAAAAGCTGGGTGTGGCCACACATATCTGTAACCCCAGGCTGCAGGGACAGAGCTTGGAGAATCACTGGGGCGGTCACTTATAGACCAAAGCTCCGGGTTGAGACAAAAACCTGTCTCAAGGAAATGAATAGATAACCAATAAGAAAAGGACACTTATCATTTTCCTCTGGCCTCTACAAGCAAACACATAGGTGGTACATATCTGCAGACATATAAACATACATCGTGTTTCCCACCCATCACACACACACCATAGTACACACATACACAATGCACAAGTCAAACACCACATTATATTCTGAAGTCACCACCAGCATTCGCCTGTACAGTATGTATGCTGGTTAATGAGTTTAGGTTTTCTTAAGATAATAATTGAGGGACTTGGAGAGATGGTGAAAGGCTTTAAGGCACTTCCTTGTAAAGCCTAATGGCCTGGGTTCAATTCCATAGTACCCATGTAAAACCAGATGCACAAAGTGGCACATGTATCTGGAGTTTGTCTATAGTCACTAGAAGCCCTGGCATATGTCCATCTTCTCTCTGTGTATATGTGTGTGTTCATGTATTTGTATGTCTCTCTCTGCTTGCAAATAAATAAAAGTTAATAATAACCAAAGTACCCCCTGATGGCTCTAATATTATCTGTTGCAAGAACCCTAAAAACACTTGTGCAGGGATATCAGGCTTACATGTCTCAGATATGGTTTTTAAATTCCACATGAAGAATGACTGAATGCTGAGTTTTCTTTCTGCAACTTGGAAATTCTCCATAACCTTTCCATACTAGTAACATTGGTAACTAGATCCTGTTTCATTCATATCAACCAATTTTATAAAATTGAGAAGAGGTAAATTCAGGCATTTGGATTTTTTATTTTAAATTATCTCAATCAGTAATTTTGAATTATTTCTCAGGTTATGAACTGAGATATGACAGTTGCGATGATTTCAAAAAATAAAATATGATTAAACATTCCTTACCTTAACAAATTAAGCTTTCAAGTCAAGCAAAATTAAAGCTATTATTAAAAGTCAATGTTTAAGCCAGGGGTGGTGGCACAGACCTTTAATTCCAGCACTCGGGAGGTAGAGGTAGGAGGATCACCATGAGTTCAAGGCCACCCTGAGACTACATAGTGAATTTCAGGTATGCCTGGGCTAGAGCAAGATGGTACCTCAATTAAAAAAAGGAAAAAGAAAAAAGAAAAATGTCAAATTTTGCTGTTATATAATTGTAGGTTAATATCAGTAGATCATTAAGGAAAAATTTTAAAATGCATTTTATAAATACTATATGCCCTACATTATATAGTAGAATTTAAATGAATACAGCTTGATAAGAAACTAAGTTATAGTATATAGACAATTAGACTATGCTAATTTTGTGTCATATTTATAATAACGTGTATATTAAGACCTACAACTAAGAATTTTAATACCAGCAGATCACTGAATAAGCAGAGCCCCTACACTGCAGCTGATTCATTTAATTTCATAGCTCTCTTAATTCTACATAAATGCTCTTTTACATCACATGAAAAAATAAATGAATTTGAGGATTCAACTCATCTTAGAAAAGTTGATATTTGCCTAATCTTTTAGCATAGTCACCAACTATGTATGTGCAACTAATTAGAATTTAACAAGCCTTTACCCAAGAGAGAATTCTGGTCTTTATAGAGTGTTTATCTTTGCCCTACTTATAAAGTCACTGACACATTCTTTACAGGTTTATTTTTTAAAGCTACAATTACATACAATTTTCTCATATGTTGAAATTAAGCAGTTTTCTTTACTTGAATATTTCTCTTTTCAGAGATTTTTGAAATTTCAGGAAAAAATAACTGTTGTTTCCATAGAAATAGGAATTCTCTGTGAGTAATGGAGTATAAAATTAGGCGTAGTCAATATGAATCTTATTTTGTTTTTCACACTAGATGAGGATAATTTTATAAAAAGAAGGCCAAGAAAAATGATTTTTGGATTTAATCATTTTTCATACATCTACTATTTTATACTGCCAGTAATCCAGTAATCACAGTTCTAGAAGTTCAAAACCATGGTAATGGCATCAGCTAGGCTCCAGGAAAAGAAAAAAACTAATGGGAAATAGAGTCACAGTGACAAGACATTGTGTGGGAAAAACAGATCATACTGCCTGACACAAAGCCAGAGAGTGACCTAGGAGTTAGACTTATTCTCTCATATTTTCTCTCCAGAGAGACAATTCATGGTCTCATAAAAACTATTATTATCCCTTTAGAGGATATTTTCCTCAATGACCTAAAGATCTCCCACTAAATCCCATCTCTTGCAGGTCCACATTCATCGTCATTACCATACTAAGGACCAAGTCCAACACATGCACCTTGGAAGAACCCCAGCAGGGATTTTCCCAAGCATCTGTCACAGGCATCCAACCCTATGTGCCACTAGGCCTTGTCTCCTGAGTCCCCTTCTTTCTGTTTTGTCTTTGCGTTTTCTTTCATTTGTGCACAATCAGAAAAGATAGCATTTATTATTGTCTTTTCGAACCTTATTTCCAAAACTTTTATATTTTCTCTTTGCTGAGACCTAATGCCTAATAAGATGCTACCTTAGGAAGGAAGGATTTATTTGGCTCATGTTTTAAAGACAATCCATCATGGTTGGAAAGGTAGGGCAGCAGGAATGGCTCTTGCTTTTGGTGGCAGGTTGTGAAGCTGATAGCTCACATACCGGTAGGTCAGTCAAAGAAAACCCACGTTATTATGTTAAATTCATGTTCTCTCCAGTCTAAAACTTTGACTCTTTAGATTGACTTCAGTGGGCTAGGGAGATGGCTCAGCAGGTAAGATCACAGGCCACTTAAGCATGAGGCCAAGAGAGGGCCTTAGACTGAAGGAGATCAATTTTACAGTACCCAACAACAGTAAAAAAGAAAAGCGAGTTCGCTCATACATATGTGTAAGCACAGTCCTCCTGGGGGTTGAGAGGAGAGAATTGCTGATGGAAAAAAGGAGTTCCAGGTTGACAGAATATATATCAAGGAAACACATGGATGAGCATTAGAGGAGGGTGTGTGACATTCTCCTCTGACACACACACACACAGTGTACCATCTGCATATGAACCATACATATGCCATACCATACATAATTTACATATGTAATTTACACATTGACTGCAGTTGTAAGAATTCAAGTGAAATGTGCCTCCACTGTGTGAAAATAGCCTGATGACATCTGAAATCATTGGATCTAGCCCACCAGGGGATGGCGCCATGTTCATGAGTATACATACACAAATGTACAAGTTATGTATGTGTGGAAGCTGATGAGCACCAGAGGTTCAGGACAGCACAGGGAAGGCATGGAAGCTGCCTCTGTGAGAAGGGAGATAATGACTTACCCACTCCAAAAGGCAGGCTTGAGAAGGCTTGGACCACAGCTAGAAAAGGTAGTTCTTAGCAGGGGGAGGGAGGACACTACTAGAAACAGGATGCACAAAGAACCCATAGAGGAGCCTCTGAGATAAACGGAAAGGGAGTAGAAAGGAAAAAGCTGGATGTATCTCCTCCATGAAGATCCTAGTGTGAGGCCCTGGAAGTGTCACTTCAAGTCCAAAGGCTTATATGCTTCTGAATTCCCTCTTCCTCGGAGAAGGTCAATGTCATGGTTAAACTTTGTTGTCAACTTGACCTTTTCAGTAATCTTGTGTGGGTCTCTCATGTTGCTCACAGAAAGGAAGCCCTCTCAGTAGGTGGTAGGATGTAAGGAATCTCAAGGAAGCTAGAAAATAACATCCCTTGAAGGAAATTCCAGAGACTCAGGAAGCCAACAAATCAGGGATAGGGTTATAAGACCCTGCCCTAAATATATAAATGGGGAGAAAATTTCTCTCTCCCTCCCTGTCTGTTTGCTGCTGTGTGTGTGGTGATGGTGATGGGTTTCTCTCTCTGTTTGGACTTTTGAAAAGAGATGCCAGCCTCTTTGCCATTATGGAGCTACCCCTGGATCTGTAGCTTCAATAAATCCTTTCCTCCCATAACTGTGCCTGGTTTGGAGGTTCATCCAAGTGGCATCTACTGAGTACTACATTCAGCCTTTAGTTCTTTAAGGGCTTCAACTGATTTTGATGAGGCCTACCTACATAACAGAGGAAAAATTACCTTTCTCACACTCCACTGGCTTAAGTATTAATTTAACTAAAAAAAAAAAAAAAAAAAAAAAAAACAAACCTCAAAACCCTTAACCACAAAAATGTTTGATTCAATGCCTGTGCATGGTGAATCAGCCCATTAACATATAAAATTAAACCATGACACATGTGTTCTCTTAGCTGATTGGAAAAAATTCCTTGTGATTAAGAATAACCTCTGACCTGGTTGATACCTTAGTTAATAAAGCACTTGCTTTGAAAGCATGAGGACCTGAGTTCAGTCATGAGAAGTAATGTGAAATTGCTGGAAAGGCAGGGACAGGCAGATCCCTGAACCTTCCTGGCCAGCTATCTAGCCTAAGTGATGAACTCAAGTGACTCTGTTTCAAAAATAGGTAGATGTTCCTGAAGATGACACCTGAAGTTATTTCATTGGTCTCTATGTGTATCTGCATGCTGCACACACACACACACACACACACACACACACACACACACACACACACACACATACACACACATACACCTACCTGCTAATACATATAAACATATGCATAAAAAAGAACAAAGGTCTTGGAAGATAGTTTAGTGGATAAAGTGCTTCAACACAAGCATGAAAACCTTAGTTCAAACCCTCAGAACCCATGTAAAGTGATAGGCATGGGGGTGTGCACCTGTAATCCCAGTGCTGGGGAGACAGAGACAGGAAATCTCTGGGGTTCACTGGCTAGCTAGTCTAGTTCAAAAAGGGAGCTCCAGGTTCAGTAAGAGAGTCTGTTTTAAATAGTAAGTTGAAGAGCGTTTAGTAGTCAACATTCCCCTTGCTGCAACAAAGAACTTGACCAAAAGCAGCTTGTGGAGGAATGAGTTTATTTTGTCTTACAGACTCGAGAGGAAACTCCATGATGATGGCATGGAAAATGATGGCATGAGCAGATTGTGGACATCACCTCTACCTCAGCACTGCAAACACATCAGGAAGCTGGCCATAACACCCATAAGCCCATCTCCAATAATACACCAATTCTAAAATTGTCATCAGCTGGGAATCAGGCATTCACAACACCTTAAGTTTATGGAGGACACCTGAATTAAAAAACTACAGCGTGATTGAGGCAGAAACCTGACATTAACCTCTGATCTCCACACACATGCACACATATATGTACCTATACACATAATTGTGCCCCCACTTGCAAGAATTTGTACAAAAATGTACACATAACACACACACACAATTTTTTTAAAGAGTAAGTTCTCCAATCTTTAACCAGAAAAGCATTTCCACAATCCATTACCAAGTTGGGATTTGCTTTCCTGAAATAAATTCCTCGACAGTCCTATGTTTTCTTTATTATAAAAATAAATAATTCTTCCTAATGTACTACAATGGATTAAAGTACCCCAGATACAGGAATTTAGGGCAGAGGGATTGTGCTCATATCTGAATAGCCAGCATCTAAAATGTGACAGCTCTAACATGCCAATAAAATATGGATGGATGAAGGAGAGATGAACTCTGTTTAGTTTCTGTTTGTAGGTTTCACTACACTGTGAGCTCCTGAGGAGGAGGGACAGTCTCCCAACATAGATGAAGAGATCTCAGTAAATGCTTCTTGAAGAAATAGTGCATAACTAATTTATCAAATCTTTTCTGCATACTTCTTATCTCTGAAAGGCTTAATTTTATTCAAATACATATTTAATTATGAAGATTTTACATAGATTTCCATTTTCCTGAGCACAAATTATACTAGTAACTAGGATTACAGCTCAAGATGTGAATGAGAAAGAACAAATATCAGTGTTCTTTAAAGTCCCATAGGTGTTTCCACTGGATGAGAATGCTTCTACCAGACTTGAGTAAAGTGAGCAGGGTGTTCAGGAAGGTTAGAATAGTGGTTCTCTTTGGAGGGCATGACTTTACAGGGACATCAAGGTAGAAACATCAACAGGCTCTGGAGGAGGGTGAAGGGATTGTAAAGACAACAGAAAAAATATTTTAAAGAAAGCCTCATAAGCTTTTGCTGTTTTGGATCTGGTACAGTAATAACTATTTTATATATACTACCACCTGTGTTTATCACAGCCCTGACAGCATATATAGCAGTATGTCTTTTACAGATGAGGACATTCTCTTTCTCTCTTGCAAACAAATTAACACAAAATTTTTTAATATGTAATAAATATAATCTCTAGGAAGAGGCTCTGATATGTGCATTTATCTCATCATTTTTATCTCATTAATATCTCTAAAATGTTATCAGAAGTGAAAACTACCACCACAGATATGGCAGATCCCTCCACAGTGCCAGACTTTAATCTGTTGGATCACTGATTCTCCCACCTGGGAAGAGAAGGGACTTGGTGTATACAGATATGTATACATGCATACGTATGTACATATGTATGTTTATATGTATAAACACGTACTACACAAATGAAACAGGGTATAGTAAATGTCATGGAGCAATTTTTTAGTTTCATCTCTAAATTTTTGTAGCTCACAGCTCATTTTTCATTTTCTTTTGTGAAAAGTTGAGACTTAACTTCCAGGATTGCTAACCATATAAAATGAAAATCATTTGCACAAATCCACAAACTCATTTCAAAATTTTGTTGGACACTTAACTGCTTGGAATGCAGGTAAAATATCAGACTGTTAATCTTCATCCCAATAAGAAATGTAAAAGTGTGAATGGGACGGTGGGTTCTTAGAATCCAGGAGGATTCTTAAAGCAAAGACAATCTCCATCTAAGATTCTGACTCAGTTGATCCTCATTGGGCCCACTCATTTTCAAAGCTCCCTCAGTAAATAAAGCCACTTTTTTTTTGCATTGCTTAGACCTTCTACTGCTGTAGGAGCTGAGTATTAAATAAGAGTACAGGGTGCACATATTTACTGTCAACAATGACGACAACAATGTTGATAATGAACATGGTGATGAGGATCAAGGTGTTGATGATGGAGATGATGGTGAAAATGATGTAATGAGTTGAGCTGGCTGTTTGCTGAGCAACTTTTCTTTCTTTTTTTTTAATGTCCATAATGAGTTACATTGTTTAGTGGGCCAACCATGAGTTGTTATCCCCAATTCCCCATTGCCCCCCTTCCCCATCCCCAGTCAGCTGGATATCCTCCTCCATGGGCCGTCTGTATCAGTCTTTGTGGTAGGGGACCATGGAAAGCCCAGTCTTCAGCCGGGCTCTCATGACCCAAGTGTGTTGTTACTGAGGGTTGCCAAGTCTCTGCTATTCTCCCCCACCACGGCTCTCACAATCTTTCTGCCCCCTCTTCCGCTCAGTTCCCTGAGTTGTGGTGGGTGAGTATTAAGGCTGCTTTAATGTTGTGAGCTTAGGGGTTTTTATGTCGAGATTCATTGGTTTCTGTCTCACTGGCTTATCCTGAGTTGATTGAATGGCTGTGGCTGTGGGTCCCTTGTTCATCCCGTCATTCTCTGCAGGGTTCCCTGTGGATCCTCCATGATATGACTGTGGTGGCTCATCTCTTGCCAGGATCTCAGCTTTCTGCCTGCAGTCGGTTGGTAGGGTTATTTGGGCCACAGCTCTCTCACTGCATCCTTTACAGAGAGAGTCCTGGAGACGCTGTTACTCGTCCACCATCTTGCTCCCCTGAGAAATTTTTCAAAGCATTTCACCTATAGTAACTCATTGAGTACCTACAAAATGAATACAAAACTATTAATCACCCTTTTGCAGAAAACTTACAGACTTTAGAGATTAGTAACTCACTGCAAGATACAGCAGGAGAGAATGTGAATGCAATAGACCTGATGCCAACAGTCACCCACTTACTGTGTCAACTGAGACAATGGAGTGAAGTTGATGTTCGTACCCAGTTCTCTCTCCAATTCAATTTCTCTCTTGACTTTTGTAGTATCTAACCTGGATCCAGGCTTACCAATTCCACACCCCAGTGAAAAAGAGATTGCTTTGCATTGTCATCTATTGCAGTTACCTTCACATTGCGGGACAAACATCTGACTAGAAGCAGCTTGTGAGAGGAAAGAGTTTATTCCAGGTTTACACAATCCAGGGGAAACAGCATCAGTGGTAAAAGAAGTTGGCTTTCTTCCATAGATCCAAGCAGAGAGACACAACCAAACAAAAATAGCCAGAGCTCAAACTGCTCTTTTCAAACCTCAGGGCTAGACTATAAGACCACCCTCAGTAACATGCGTCTTGTCCAGCAGGAGTCCGTCTATTGGAGACTCAAGGTGCAAGGTCAATCTTAAAAAAATGCCTGAATCTATGGGCCCATACCTTCAAACTACCACATCACCTACCCACAATACTCATTACATTTACCTAGTAATGGAAAACACCAACTCTTTAAAATTCAAAAATTACTAGTAAATGGATATATCTTTTGGGAAGGTGGCCTCTTTGCACCTAAATACAATGTAAAGAATGAAGGGCTTTGAAATTACACA
>PVHP010042180.1:0-15106 GCA_004024765.1 Zapus hudsonius
TGTGTGTGTGTGTGTGTGTGTGTGTGTGTGTGTGTGTGTGGTGGGGTCTTCTCACTCTAGCCCAGGTGGACCTGGAATTCACTATATAGAATGTAGTCTCAGGGTGGCCTCAAACTCTCGGCAATCCTCCTATCTCTGCCTCCCGAGTGCTGGGATTAAAGGAGTGTGCCACCACGCCTGGCCTACTTTTCATCATTTTTAACTGTCAGTTGATATTTAACTACTAATATTACTTATAGCTATGGTAAAAACTGATGAAAGTTTGTTAGTAATTTCTTGGAGCAGAATGTTTTAGTGTAGGGGAAAGCATGGGATCACAATGCTTTCCAGGGCAGATGTCCCATTTGACAGCCTTCCTGGTAATCTGTCTTCCCTTTTTCTCAACTGTAGGCAGCATTACAGAAACAGCAAGAAGTAGTTGTGGCCGGGGCTTCTTTGCCTACATCATCAAAAGTGAATACTGCTGTAGCAAGTGATATGACGTCAGTTAATGGGCAGGCCAAAACCCACACTGACAACTCTGAGAAAGAACTTGAGCCAGAAGTGGCAGAAGAAGCCTTGGAAAATGGACCAAAAGGTATGGCTTGTCCTATGCGCTCTTCCATCCTGGCGTCATAGTTCAGACTCCATGAAAACCAAATGTCCGAAAGATAGGCTTACTAGCTGTGAGAGCAATTGCATATTTGTTTTAGTTTGTTTTCTTTTTCCTTTCTTTTTTTGTTTTGTTTTTTGAGGCAGGGTCTTAGTGTAGCCCAGGTTGACCTAGAACTCACTCTGTAATCCAGGCTGGTTTCGAACTCATAGTGATCCTCCCACCTCAGTCTCCTGAATCCTGGGATTAAAGGCTTGACCCACCATGCTCAGCTGGTGATTTCCTATTTGTGAGAGTGGGACACTCCTTCACTCTTTCAAGGTTCAGTCTGATGATTCAGCTGTAGCTCAGTTGATAGAGTACTTGCCCAACATGCACAAAGGCTTGGGTTCAGTCCCCAACACTGAATAAAGCCAGGTATGTCAGTGTACACCTGGAAGCCCAGCACTCAGGAGGCAGAGAGAGAGAGAGAGAGAGAGAGAGAGAGAGAGAGAGAGAGAGAGAGAGAGAGAGAATGGACACACCTGAGCCTCTAGCTGCTGCAAACAAACTCCAGATGCACGTACCACTTTGAACATCTGGGTACTGGGGGATTGAACCTGAGTTGTTAGGCTTTATAGGCAAGCTCCTGAGCCAATGAGCCATCTCTCCAGGCCTATAATGGGAATTTTTTTTTTTTTTAAGTAGGGTTCTGCTCTAGCCCAGAATGACCTGGAATTCACTGTGTAGTCTCAGGGTGACCTCGAACTCATAGCGATCCTCCTACCTCTGCCTCCTGAGTGCTAGGATTAAAGACACGTGGGAACTTTTATTTATCAATTGTCTGCTGCAGTATAATACATTATACCCAAATTTAGCAGTTTGAAATAATAACATTTTTTTATATTGGTCAGGTTTATACATTTCCTTTTTTAAAGGTTTTATTTATTTGTAAGCAGAGAGAGTGAGTGAGTGAGTGAGTGAGTGAGTGAGTGAGTGAGTGAATGAGTGTATGGGCAAACCAGGACTTCTAGCCACTGCAACCATACTTCAGATGCATCCACCACTTTGTGCATCTGGCTTATATAGGTACTGGGGAATCAAACCTGGGTCTTTAGCCTTTGGAGGCAACCACCTTAGCCAATGAGCCATCTCTTCCAGCCCAATAATAAACATTTCTTTTGGTACACAGATGTTCTGAATCAAGAATTGGGGGAGCAATTAGGCTGAATGGTTCTACTTTAGGCATGTCTTGAGGTGGTAAGTGAGACATTGGCTGATGCTGTCATGCAAGGGTGTGGCATGTCCAGCCTGAGGCTTCCCATCCATGCTACCAAGGAGATAGATACAATTTTTTGAAACCAAGTCTAGCACAGACTGAACTGAGACTCTCACTGTGTAGCCCAAGCTGGCCTCAGACTCACAGTGATCCTCCTTACCTCAGCCTCCTGAGTGCTGGGATTGAAGGTCTGCACTACCATGCCTGGCTCCAAGGCTAATTTTGAATGCTACAACACAATATTGTAAAATTAAAACTTGAGGTTATTTGTGTGTTTGGGGGGTAACTTTATTGCACTGTTCTTGGGTGTTAACTTTGCAGAGGACATCATTGTGTTGCAGTGCTGAAAGGTCAGACATGACTAGTAGGGAATCTGCATGCAAACCAGCTCTTTCACATGGCTGGCTAGTTGGCACTGGCTATAAACAAGAGACCTCAGCCCTCACTCCCACCCCCTTGGAAGCCTCTCCATAGGACTGCTTGAGAACCCTCAACCAATAGCTATTTTATCTTTCATTTCTTTGTTTTTCCAAGGCAGGGTTTCGCTCTAGCCCAGGCTGACCTGGCACTCATTTTGTAGTCCCAGGCTGGCCTCGAACTCACTGCACTTCTACCTCTGCCTCCCAAGTGCTGGGATTAAAGCCATTTGCTTGGTTTATCTTTTATACCCTGAGTTTGGAAGTAACTTACAAGCATTTTCTCTGTATTATATTGGTTACACATGCAAATCCTGTTGTATTATTGTTGGTTGCTTGCTCAAATTCTTTCATCAATTGGTTGAAGATTTTTTTTGAGTCTGGAGTGCAGTGGTGATGCAGAAATAACACCCTTCCCATATCATTTGTGGCTGTGATGAGTGCTATGATAGAGAGGGTATAGGGTATGTTATAATTTAGGAGCATGTTAATGTCATATGGATGGTGGTGAGCTCAAAGTACTTCATTAGTGTAAGTTAAGTACAGGGAGAAAAGAGCATTTCAGTGATGGTGGGGGATTCCTGGGAAATTTGGTTTCAGAAGTCTCCTTGTTTCTTTAGAACAAGTAATAGAAAATACTTCAGAGAAGACCTCCTTTCTGTTGTTATTTATTTATTTTGAGGAGAGAGAGGGGTGGAGAGCATGCCAGGGCCTCCATCCACTGCAAACAAACTCCAGACACATATGCCCTCTTGTGCATCTGGGCACTGGGGAATCAAACTCGGGTCCTTCTGCATTGCAGACAATTGCCTTAACTGCTAAGCCATCTCTTCAGCCCCCAGACAGGGTTTTATGCTGCACATGTTGCCCTCAAATCCCTATGCAGCCAGGTGTGGTGGCGCACGCCTTTAATCCCAGCACTCGGGAGGCAGAGGTAGGTGGATCACCATGAGTTCAAGGCCACCCTGAGACTACATAGTGAATTCCAGGTCAACCTGGGCTAGAGTGAGATCCTACCTCAATAAAACAAAAATAAATAAATTAAAAATTAAAAATCCCTATGCAATAAAGAATGCTGTTGACTCCTGATCCTCTGCTTCTACATCCTGAGTGTTAGGGTGGCAGGTGTGCACCATTGACCCTAGTTTGTGAAGTGCTGGGGATCAAACCCGGGCCTTTGTATTTTTCTTTGGAGAGGGGGGATTTCCAAGGTATAGTGGCTCTAGCCCAGGCTGATCTGGAACTCACTCTGTAGTCCCAGGCTGATCTTGAACTCACTTCAATCCCTGAGTGCTGGGATTAAAGGCATGCACCACCACTCCTAGCTTCCAAGGTCATTTTTAAATTCTCAAATGTAATTAGAGTGCTGGGAAAAAAAATCACTTATTTTATTTGAAAGAATGTGATGACCTAAGATTTTGTTAAATGTAATAACCTGGGGAAAGACTTCCTTGGGAAGCTTTTCTCTTCCCCTCCATTCTTTGTCTAAGCTACACTTAGTGCCCTTGGTATCAGAGTGCTCTGGGCAGGTGGTCCTGTACAAATGTCGCTGCACATAAGCTTGAAGCCATTTCTCTTAGCTGTTGTAATTCCTGTTGCCTTTAGAATCTCTTCCAGTGATTGCAGCTCCATCCATGTGGACTCGACCACAGATCAAAGACTTTAAAGAGAAGATTCGGCAGGATGCAGACTCTGTGATTACAGTAGGTAGAGGAGAAGTGGTTACTGTTCGAGTCCCCACCCATGAAGAAGGATCGTATCTCTTTTGGGAATTTGCTACAGACAGTTATGACATTGGGTTTGGGGTATATTTTGAATGGACAGACTCTCCAAACACTGCTGTCAGCGTGCATGTCAGCGAGTCAAGCGATGATGAAGAGGAGGAGGAAGGTAAGGTTTTAGTCTATAATCAGTAGCTGCTGTGTTGTGTGTTGGCAAAGATGGTACTTGATCTGTGTGTCAGCCAGCCTTATGCTTCCTGGTGAGCACTTCATGAACTGGGACTACTCTCTTCAGTAGTAGCTCTGAGCCATCTCCCCAGCCCGGTAGTGGGCTTTGGGTTACAAGGATGTAGGAGAAGCCAGCCTTCTATGGAGGATACGGGTCTGGATATGAATATCTCTGAATGCCAGAGTAGTTTGCTATTTTACTGCTTTTTTTTTTTTAATTTCTATTTGTAGGTGTGTGTAGGTGCACATGTGCCATGTATGTACCACTTTGCATCTGGTTTCATGTGGGTGGCTAGTAGGCTTTTCAAACAAGTGCCTTTAAGCCATCTCCCCAGACCCCCCCTTTTTTTTACTGCTTTGTAAATACTGTTTTTCTTAAAATCCTGTGTATTGAAAAGCTAAATTGTTGCAGTTACCTTCTCATTGTTGGCACAAAATGCCCGACCAAAAGCAGCTTGTGGAAGGAAAAGGTTTATTTTGGCTAACAGGGTGAAACTTGATGGCAAGAGAAAATGTGGCATGAGCAGAGAGGTTGGACATCACTTCCTGGCGAATATCAGGTGGACAACAGCAGCAAGAAAGTGTGCCAAACTGACACTGACAAGTTAGAGCTAATAAACCTCAAGGCCCACTCCCAGCAACAACCCCTCCTCCCGCAAAGCTCTGCTTCCCAAATTCACCAGCTGGGAAACAAGCATTCAGGACACAGGAAGAAAAGAAAGCTAGGGATAAAGCTCAGTGGTAAAACTTGTGCTTTGCATGCCCAAGGCCGTGGCTTGAATCCCTAGACTGCAAAAAAAAAGAAAGAAGGGAAAAGGGAGGGAGTTAGGAAAGAAAGGAAAATTAAGGTATATGCTCTGGCTGTAGTCCTACATTAGCCTCAAACTCGGGGCCATTCTACTTCTGCCTCCCGAGTGCTGGTGGCACACGCCTGGCTCTGCTCTACTTTTATATGAGTGCCATCTACTTTTTGTAAACTTTGAGGCAAGGTCCTAACTGTAGCCCAGGCTGGGCTCAGTCTGGTGGCAATCCTCCTGCCTCAGCCTCTCATGTGTTGGGATTACAGGTGTGAGCAACCATGCCTATCTCCTAATGTTTTTTTTCTTTTTCTTTTCAAAGTAGGGTCTACTCTATCCCAGGCTGGCCTGGAATTCACTGGCCTTGAACTCCTCCTACCTCTGCCTCCTGAATGCTGGGATTAAAGGTGTGTACTACCACGCCCAGCTGTCCAGGGTTTGAAGCAGGGTTTCTTAATAGTCTGAAACTCACTAGTTAGATTCTACTGGCTGGCCAGTCAGCCCTAGGAATTTCTCTGTCTGCACCTCCACAGCACCTCCCAGCCCTCTTGTGGACTTCAAAAAAAAAAAAATTATGGGCTGGAGAGATGGCTCAGTGGTTAAGTGGTTTGCCTGCAAAGCAGAAGGACCCAAGTTCAATTCCCCAGTACCCACATAAAGCCAGATGCACAAGGTGGCACATGTATACCTATTATTTCTCTCTCTCTCTCTCTCTCTCTCTCTCTCTCTCTCTCTCTCTCTCTTTCTGAAATAAATAATGTAATTAAATATTTTTTTAAAAATTGTGTGTGTGTTGTGTGTGTGTGTATGTGTATACACACTAGGGCCTCTTCTGCTGAAAATGAATACCCATCTGTCTTTATATTGATTGCTAGGGAATTGAACCCCTGGCCAGCAGGCATTGCAAGCAAACCTTTAACCACTGATCCATCTTCCCAAGCTGTTAGAATTTTAGAAATGTTTCTTTCCTAACTTCATCATATCAGTATAGCACAGAAAACTTAACTATTTCAGCCTATGATAAGGCTCATTTTTTGCCACTTGGATCATATCTGGGTTTAGTAAACTTAGCAGGAGTAATTGAATTTGTGGCTGTCTGTGAATGTCTGCCTCTCTATTGTGGTTTAAAGTTTATTTTGTTGTTTATTGAGACAGAGTCTTAATGTAGCCCAGGCTGTTCTCAAACTTGCTATATATATATATATATATATATATATATATATATATATGTATATGTATATATGTATATATATAACGAACTTCTTTTCTTTTCTTTTCTTATTTTTTTTTTTTTTTTGTTTAAGAACCTTGAATTTCTGATCCCCTTGCTTTCACTTCCTAAATGCTGAAATTGTAGGCATGAGTTACCATTATCTGGTCAGTGCTGGGGATTGACCCCAGGGCTTCATGCATGCTGGGCAAGAACTCTATTGACTTAGCCACCTCCTCATCCTGGTTTTCAAATTTTAGCCTTTATATTTAAGATAACACAGAAAGTAACAGTCCTTAGGAGTTGCTGCAGTGAAGGGAGACTCATATTATGGAAGAGTAGAGTAGAGCAGCATTTTCTTTGGTCTTAGGTGAACAGTTGGAAATTGGCTGGATAGGAACCAGGAATAGAAGCATTAGTAGCACAGAGAGAGAAGAGAGTGTGCCGACCATTACCATGGCCAGATGTGCACCGCAGCTCTGAAGACCAGAACTTTACTAATACACACCCACATGCATAAAGCTTGAGAAATTCCTGATGAACTATTTCTCAGAATGGCATTTCATTACTTGATGCAAAGGTAGTTTTCCTGGATCTGTAATTTGACTTGTGTCTGTTCTTTCTCACAGAAAATGTCACTAGTGAAGAAAAAGCCAAAAAGAATGCCAGCAAGCCTGTGCTGGACGAGATTGTGCCTGTGTACCGACGGGACTGTCATGAAGAAGTGTATGCAGGGAGCCACCAGTATCCAGGGAGAGGAGTGTATCTCCTCAAGTTTGATAACTCCTACTCCTTGTGGAGGTCTAAGTCAGTCTACTACAGAGTCTATTATACTAGATAAAGATGTTGTTACAGAGTCTGGAGTCTAGGGTTGGGCAGAAGATGGCATTTATTTCTTTGGACTTACGGAGCAATGGAGGCAGTGTTTACCCTGTTGATATGTTCTGACACCTTGTGAACTCTTGCTGGGACCCAGGATTTCCTTGAGACCCTTAAGCATTAATGCTTTGGGGTTAAAAGCAACTCCTCAGGCTCATCTGGCCCTTGGGTGCGGTGCTGACCAGCAGAGTCACTAGTGGATGCTGAAGTTCCGTGAGCTACGTGTTGAATATTCAGTCTTCAAAATAAAACATCTCAGCGTTGACCCAACCTAACTGATGATGCGTGCGTTGCTGCCTGCTCCTTGTGTTCTCCCAGAACCCACAGTTACAGTGCTCTCTGAGTGGAAGTGCTTATGGCCACAGTCTACATCAGACGCAGCTGGCTTTCACTGGAGGTCACCATTTTTGAAACTTAAAAATTCAAGACTTCACTGATTATACTAGAAAAAGAAATTACTTCAATTTGAATTTATTCTGAATGACTCAGATTGTTTTTGCTTTGAGTGCAACTATTTAGTTTACAGTTACGTTACAGAGAATTATTTTCTGAGAAAATTTTAAACTTAGAATATTCAAGCCCACTAGATAATTGAAGTATCAAAATACATTAAACACCTCACACATCCTTATTAGCAAGTTTCCTCACTCAGGCTTCTCGTTTGGCATTCACACTACCAGTAACAAAACAAAGCTGGTTAATTTTATTTTGATAATGGTCTGTGTAACATCTCAAATTGAAACTTTTCTGCACACAACATACAGTCAACTCAGATTGGCACCTACTGAATTAAAATATGCAAAATCACCTAAAGTAATTCATTGGGGAGTAACATTGCACTGATCGATCACTGCCAGCGACAGTCCATTTTCTTCTCCTTTGTTATGGAGGCACAAGCCCAGTTTGGACTTCCTTACTAGAGAAAGGTGGAAGTGTGTATGCCCATACTTAATCTTTAATCTAGTATGTCTTTACTGGTGGGAAAAGGTACATCTTTGGTTTTCTTACTGAAAACAATTATTGATTAATTGCTTCACATTTGTGTGTTAAGTCTAGAGATTCTTGTATTCAGAAGAGAGGACCATGTAGATAGAAAATGACAGAGATGACAATATATACTTAGTGTTACACTATTTTATGTTGTTACTGAAAAACTTAGATTGAAATTCCTCACATTACAAATCCCTTACCCAGGAGGGATTCTGCCGATCACTGCAGTCTATACAGTTCACTACACGCAGGCTGTTGGAGGGTTTTGTGCTGCATTTCATTGTTCTGAAGACCTGGTTTTGTACTTCTCTAACACTGTTTTCTTTGGGGTTTTCAGAAACTGGATTCCTTTCTCCCAAGCAGTGCTTCATCTGTGTATTTGAATTTTAATTCAAAGAGTTGTCCATTGCCTATTGTTCTGTTACATCTAGAAGATTCATTAGGCTGCCCCTCAGCTCTCCTGTACATATGGTGTAGAAACCAGAGTTAGACTTTTTTTAATGAGAAAATACTGTATTTAAAATGTAAAATAAACTTTTAAAAAGCAGGCACTAATATATATTTCTTTTAGCCTTTGATTACACATTTGTCCTTGCACATGTTAAGATGAATTATCTTCTAAAAACACTGCTCTTGGGAGCAGTGTGTGTTACTTAACAAGCAGTTCCTGTCACATGTTCATTTCCAAGCATTTTTGGTTGAAATCTTTTTATTGCCTTTGGCTGTTGATTAGTACAGTACAAGTATGATTTCAAAACAACCTTGAAAGTAATATATTTAATCAATTAAAATGTTTATCTGTAACTTGTTGATGTTTCATTAATATAGCTACTCTGAAACGTTAATACAGTATATTATCACTTGGGAAGACAAGAAATGTCTTTTATTATTTTTGTTTTGTTTTTTGAAGTAGGGTCTTGCTCTGGTCTAGGCTGACCTGGAATTCACTGTGTGGTTAATGCAGGCAGACTCATGGCAGTCCTGCCTCTGCCCAGCAGAATCTTTTTTTCTGTTCATCTAGTTGAAACAACAAACCTTGGCTAGTTTTTGTTTTGCTTTTTTTTTTTTTTTTTTTTTTTTTTTTTTTTTTTTTTTTTTTTTTTTTTTTTTTTTTTTTTTTTTTTTTTTTTTTTTTTTTTTTTGGTGTTTCGAGGTAGCTCTAGCTCAGGCTGACCTGGAATTCACCACGCCCAGCTTTGTTTTGCTCTTTTAAAAAAAAAATATTTATTCATTTTCAAAGGGAAAGAGAGAGAGAGAGAGAGAGAGAGAGAGAGAGAGCACATCAGAGCCACCACCTTGTGGGTCTGGCATATGTGGGTCCTGGGGAATTGAACCTGGGGCCTTAGGCACTGGAGGCAAGTGCCTTACCCGCTGAGCCATCTCTCCAGCCCTTGTTTTGCTTTTTAACTTTTTAATTTTTGGTTTTTTGAGATAGGATCTGGCTCTAGCCCAGGCTGAATTGAAATTCACTGTGTAGTCTCAAGATGGTCTTGAACTCATGGTGATTCTCCTACCTCTGCCTCCCAAGTGCTGGGATTAAAGGTTTGTGCCAGGCTTGGCTACTTTTTTTTATTTATCTATTGATTTATTTGTTATTTGTTTATAGAGTGAAAGAGGCAGATAGACAGAAAGAATGGGCATGCAAGGGCCTCTAGCCACTGCAAGCAAACTCCAAACACATGTGCCACCCTGTGCATCTGGCTTTACATGGGTACTGGGGAATTGAACTTGGGTTGTTAGGCTTTGCAGACAAGTACCTTAATTGCTGAGCCATCTCTCCAGTCCTTGGCTAGTTTTTAATACGAGTTATCCTACTGAGTTACAATAGATTTAAAATTATCCAGACTTGTTAGTGTGTCAGAGGGGGGGTACACATGTCATAGAGTACGTGTGGAAGGGAAGTCAGAAGATAACTTCAGGGTGTTTCTCCCTTCTTTTTATTTTATTTTACATGTTATACACACACCCTGAAAGGAGTTTCATTCAGCAGTTTGAGTCTGCCTGTGTTTTAATGGTGACCTTGCCAGTCTTGGTGCATCATTGCTCAAAAAGCACTTGGGATTTTGGCTAAGGATTCTCAACCTATATTCATCTGTCCCATAGAATGGCTCTCTGGCTATTTTTCTGTTGCATTTTAAGTTACTTTAAGTTTTCTTTTGTTATTGCAAGTAGTGTTCCAGTTATGTGTCAGCACATCTGAGTGGTGTTCAAAGGTTGATACTGAGATGTGTGTGCCAAATCATAAGTACTTCTCATTTTAAAAATATTTATTAGCCGGGCATGGTGGCGCACGCCTTTAATCCCAGCACTCTGGAGGCAGAGGTAGGAGGATCGCTGTGAGTTCAAGGCCACCCTGAGACTACATAGTGAATTCCAGGTCAGTCTGGACTAGAGTGAGACCCTACCTCGAAAAACCAAAAAATATATATATAATATTTATTTATTTGCAAACAGTGAGATAGGAGAGAGAGAGAGAGAGAGAGAGAGAGAGAGACTGTTCATCTGGTCTTCTCTGGGTACTGGGGATTCAAACTGAGATGGTTTTGCAGGCAAGCGCCTTAACCGCCGAGTCATCTCTCCATCCCAATGCTTCTCGTTTTTAATTAACTTCCAAATTGTCTTCCAGAATGGCTGAACTAATTTACCTCCATCAGTGGTGTGCCACACTGCTGCATTTTTCTGTTTATATTATCAAGACTTAAAGTCTGGCAGACCTGATGGGTAAAGGAAATTTCTTTTTAATGTGTTTCTTTTATAACTAGTAATGAAATTAAGCATTTCTGTGATTGATGAGATGATTCAGTAATTAAAAGCACTTTCTTGCATAGCCTACTGGTCTGGGTTCAGTTGCCCAGTACCTGCATAAAGCTAGGTGCAAAAAGTGACACATGCATCTGCAGTTCATGTGTAGGGGCAGGAGGCCCTGGCACACAAATAACACTTCCAAAAGCTAAGCATTTCTATTGATCGTTTGGACTTCCTCTCCTAAAAATTGCCTTATTTTTGTCCTTTACTCATTTTAATTGAGTGTAGTATTTTATATGATCTATTAGCATTATAAAAATACACTGTATAGCTGGGTGTTGTGGCAAATGCCTTTCATCCCAGCACTTGGGAGTCAGAGGTAAGAGGATTGCTGTGAATTCAAGGCCAGCCTGAGACTACATAGTGAATTCCTGGTCAGCCTGTACTAGAGCGAGACCCTCCCTCAAAAACCAATTATATATATATTTTTTTATGTACAAATCCCACTATATGTGTTTCCTCTCATTTTGCTCCAGATCGTGTTTATGCATAGAAGTTTTAAGTTCTGTTAGCTTTTATTTTGTTTTTTATGGATTTTATTTATTTCTATATTTGTAACTTTCTGAACTACTTACTGCATTTATTTGTCCAATTATATACAAATACCACATTTTAAATTACTACGGTTTTATATATTTGTTTTCAGGCAGGGCCTCACTCTAGTCCAGGCTGACCTGGAGCTCCCAGCGTTCCTCCTATCTCAGACTCCCCAGTGCGCCACCACACCTGGCTTATAATATATATTTTGATTCATTTCTTTTGATAAGTTTCTTGGCTATTTTTGTTATGTTGGTGGAACAGTACTCAGTATCAAAAAAAGAAAGGACTGACGAGATGGCTCAGTGGTTAAGGCACTTACTTGCCTGCAAAGCCTAAGGATCCAGGTTCGATTCCCTAGTACCCACATAAAGCCAGATGCAAAAGGTGGCACATGCATTGGAGTTTGTTTGCAACGACTGGAGGCCCTGGTGTGCCCATTCTCTCTGTCTCTCCTCTTTGCTTGCAATTTTTTTTTTAAGATGAAAAGGCTTGGTTTTGTTTTGTTTTTAAAGCTAGGCCAGGGTTGGGGAGATGGCTCAGTAGTTAAAGGTGCTTGCTTACAAAGCATTTTTGCAAATTCCCCAGCCACCCTCTTGAAGCCAGATGCAAAAAGTGGCAAGAAACCATGGTGCACGTGGGTGCACACACACAAGCAAAATTTGCCAGGCATGGTGGTACACTGCAGAGTCTGAGGTAGGAGGATCACTGTGAGTTCAAGGCCACCCTGAGGTCAGCCTGGGCTGGAGCGAGACCCTACCTCAAAAAAACAAAAATAAAATAATTTTAAAAGAACATCTTTAAGTCTGGTGCTTGTTTGTTTGAAGATGATTTTTAGTTTTTTATCATCTGGTTTGTTGAGCTACAAATTACCTAAGAAATGCATGTGCTTTAGCTGCATTGCTGGATGTCCTTGAGCAAGAAATTTTGCCCTGTGTCATTTGGAGTCACTTGTCCCTCGTTGCCTCCTGGCAGCCACTGCTGTGATTTCTGCCCCTTAGATATGCCTCTGCCAGAGCCACATCCGTGTAAGCCACAGCATGCAGCCTTTGTCTGGCTTCCACTTACCTTGGTTTGAGGTGATCCTGTCATTGCCGAGAAGAAACTTTTTGACGTACCCATTTTCCATTCACCCATTAATATTTGGGCTTTCCAGTTTGGAGTGATTAGGACATGGGTTCTTATTTTTCCTGGATTTATACCTAGAAGTAGGCTGGCTAAATTATAGAGTTAGTGCAAAGTTTTTCTTAATGTGGGGTGGGGTGTATGTATGGGTACACTCCAGGGCACACATGTGGAAATCAGAGAACTTTGAGTTGTCTGTCCTTCACGTTCTTTGAGACAGGGTCTCTTGCTAACAATGAACTGCCAGACTGCAAACATGAAACTCCCTGGCCATGAACTTAAACTTCAGGTTCTCCTGGCTCCACTTCCCATGGTTGCAGGCACTGGGATCACAGATGCGGGAACCACTTTTACCCTGCTCTGTGGGAGCTGGGGAAAGTGAACCTAGGCTAGGAATAGATTTCATATTCTGGCTATTTAAAAAGTTTTTATTAATTTTTTGAGGTAGGGTCTTGCTCTAGCCCAGGCTGACCTGGAATTCACTGTGTAGTCTCAGGGTGGCCTTGAACTCACAGAGAACCTCCTACCTCTGCCTTCCCAGCTCTGAGATTAAAGGTGTGAGCCACCGTGCCTGGCTGGACTCTTTTTTAACTTAGTTAATTTTTATTTGTGTGGCGGCGGGGGGGGGGGGGTGCATGTATCACAGCATTAGTGTGGGAGTCAGAGGACAACCTCAAGGTGTTTGTCCCACCATCCTCAAGACAGGGCCTCCTGCTGCTGCAAACCAGCTGGCCCCAGGCTTCAGGTTCTTTGGGCTCTGCCTCCTCCCATGGCTACAGATGTGCTGGGATCACAGATGCATGCACCACTTCCTCTCAGTTTTATGTGGGTGCTGGGGAGAGACAGGCTGTCAGGCTTTGTAACCTTTAACCACTAAACCACCTCCCTAGCCTTTAGGGGTTTTTTTGTTTTGTTTTAGGTAAGCTGACCTGGAACTCGCTCTGTAGCCCAGCTTGGCCCTGAACTCAGGCAATCCTCCTATCTCAGTTTCCTGAATACTGGGATTAAAGACATGAGCCACCACATTGGGCTCTGGACTTTTATTTCTGACCAGTGTAATGGGAGAGTTGGGCCCATGAACTGGTCTGAGATGTTTTATAACATCTTCCTCCTGGGCCATTGTTAGGTCCTGGGAGACAACATTTCTTCTGGCACCCCTTATGCTCCACCTTGGTCAGAAATAGTCCCAAATTTTAGAGACAAAGTTAAATTTAAGCCAGTTATGGTAGCTAACAATTGTAGTTTCAGTACTCAGGAGGTACAGACAGGAGAATTGAGGCCACTCTAGACTATAGTGAGTTCCAGGCTAGCCTGGAATGAGACCCTGTTTGTTTTTTTGTTTGTTTTTGTTTTTTCAAAGTAGGGTCTCGCTCTAGCCCAGGCTGACCTGGAATTCACTATGTAGTCTCAGGGTGGCCTTGAACGCACAGCAATCCTCCTACCTCTGCCTCCCAAGTGCTGGGATTAAAGGCGTGTACCACCACGCTTGGCTCTATATTTAACCTTTTACATACATACTTAATAGAGAAAAACTAAGGTCCCTGGAGCGAGCCACCTCCCTCATTTCCCTTCCATGGCACAAGCAGGTGACTCAGGAAGAGGCCGGTGTTTCTGCACTAGTCTGGCTTCTCCCTGCCAGAGGCTACCTGCAGTCTGGCACCTTGGCACTGCTGCACCGCTTCCTCCTTGGGAATTGGCCACAGCTTCCAGGGACCTCTTGGGTTCCTGCTGGCTGCTGGGCCCTCTTCCACCTCCTCCCTGGCTCTGGCTCCTCCATCAAGGTCCATAAGGCCATCGTCCTGGGAATCTGGCCATAGCTCTCTTCTCCCTCCATGCATTAGGGAAGACACTCAAGTTCTTGCTGGCCTGTGGCTTCCTCTTGTGGTCTAGGGAATGTGAGCTGGCCCGGAAAGACCTGCCCGGCAGGTTGAAGGAGGTGTGTGTGTGTGTGTGTGTGTGTGTGTGTGTGTGTGTGTGTGTGTGTGTGTGTGTAAAACACCTTTGACAGCCAGTAAAGAGGGAGGAGGGAGGGTCCCAAGGAGCCTTCGTGTTCCACCTGCAGGCCGGTTCTGTCGCAGGGTGTCGACTGTGGACCCATTTCTCCTCTTTCACACTTACAAGTGGACTGTGATCAGGGAAGCTAGTGCCCCCAGCCCGCTGCCCGTCCTCCAGCCCCTGCCAGCTCCGAAGAGCAAGGAGTGGGTGTGTCCCACCCCCAGGAAGTGGAGTAGACTTTGGCACTGGACAGGAGCTGAAACGTGGGCTGGAGAAGGACCCAGCCTGGCACAGAGGTGGCTGCAGGGGCACAATCTGTCCTGGCAGTTGGGCTGTGTGGGAGGGGGTCAGCAGGGCACGAACAGAGCCACAGTATCAATAAACCCATTATTGCCTGTAAC
This sequence comes from Zapus hudsonius, assembly GCA_004024765.1. NCBI lineage: Eukaryota > Metazoa > Chordata > Mammalia > Rodentia > Dipodidae > Zapus > Zapus hudsonius. The sequence continues at coordinate 14,955 of PVHP010042180.1, forward strand.
ATGGGCACCAGCTCATGCCTCAGCCTGGTATTTGTCACTAGGTGTCGTCTTCAGGGACAGATGTCACCAGGCTGCTTATGTTGGCTTAGAAGCAGCTTGTACCAGGGTCTCTGTTGCGTTCAATAACAATAACAATTTGTTAAAGCTGGCCA
>PVHP010042181.1:0-15090 GCA_004024765.1 Zapus hudsonius
CCTCAAACTCACATCGATCCTCCTATGCCTCTGCCTCCTGAGTGCTGGGATTAAAGGCATGTGCCACCATGCCTGGCTCTTAATTTTATTTTTAAAAATTATTTATTTGCAAAGAGAGGAGAGAGAGAGAGAGAGAGAGAGAGAGAGAGAGAGAGAGAGAAAGAGAGAGAGAGAGAGAGAGAAGGGTTTTGGAAGTATGACATGATACTTCCAATCTCTTTAGGGTCTGTTGTGAACTCGCCCTTGTCTTTTCTGATTTTGTTGATTGATTTGGGTCTTCTCTGTTCTTTGTTTGATTAGATTGGCCAGGGGTTTGTCAATCTTACTGACTTTTTCAAAGAACCAACTCTTTGATTTATCTATTTTTTAAATTGTTTTCTTCATTTCCAATTCATTAATCTCAGCTCTGATCTTAATTATTTCCTTTCGTCTTGAGCTCTTAGTGTTGGACTTTTCCATCTGTTCTAATGTCCTTAGGTGGGAGGATAGGTGGTTGATTTGAGATCTCTTTGTCTTTGTTATGAAGGCATTTAGTACAATGAATTTCCCCCTTAGGACTGCCTTCATTGTGTCCCACAGGTTCTGATAGGATGTGTCATAATTATCATTTACTACTAGGAAATTCTGAATTTCCTGTCTGATTTCTTGTATGACCCACTTGTTGTTCAGGAGTGAATTGTTCAGGCACAAGTAGTTATTGAAGTTTCTGAATCTGAAGTTTCTGTGATCTGATATGATGCAGGGAGAATGAGAACATGGCAGGGCTCTTGCAAGCAATCTCCAGATGCATATGCCACTTTGGGCCTCTGACTTTATGTGGGTACTGGAGAATCAAACACAGACCATCAGGCTTTCCATCTTATCTCCATTCTTTAAAACTATCTTGATATTCCTAACTCTTTCCAATTTCACATATATTTTTAGAATAAACTTTTCATGTTCTACAAGAAAAAGAGAAATCTCCTGAGATTTGTATTGGTATTATATTGAACTTATATCTTTATGATATTCATTTTCCCAATCCATGATCATGGTATATCCCTCCATTTGTCTAATTCTTCTTTGATTTTTCCTGGTAATACTTTTATTTTTCTATATACAGGTTTTATAAACTTATTGGATTTATTCCAAGGTATGTGATAATTTTTGATGCCATTGTGGCTGGCATCTATGATAGATGTGATTAACTACATATGTCCTATTTTTAGGAATATATGATTTATTACCATATTTACTGAGAATACTGTTTGAAGACAAAACTCACTTGAAAGTCTTCTTTTGAATTTGTCTTGGTTGAAGAAAACTCATTCAGTGAAGGAGAAGACTCCTTCCAGAGCAGCCTGTATTCAATAACTAATCAAGTGGTATGATAAATTCTTTCTCCTTCTTCATAAATTGGATACTAGCTATCCAAGCTGAGCTCAAGAGCTCACTATAAATTTGATTAGGACAACTTGGGGACTGACTTTGCCCTTTCTTGTGTATATGTTGATCTCCAGAGAACTTTGTTTTTGAAAGATTTTTTATTTGCAAGCAAAGATAGATAAATAAATAGATAGACAGCGTGAGTAAATAGGCACACAAGACCTCCAGCCACTGTAAACAAACTCCAGATGCATGTGCTACTTTGTGGGTACTGGGGAATTGAACCTGGGACATCATGACTTTATGTGGGTACTGGGGAATTGAACCTGGGACATCAGGCTTTGCAAGCAAGTGCCTTTAACCACTGAGCCATTTCTCTATTCCCCCAAGCATTTTCTAATAAAATTTCTGCATGGTAATCCAAGTATTTGTTGAATTTATATGAAATGCAACATAAGGGCTTTATAGATTTGAATTTAACTTTAATTGGTTCTTACTGATGTTTAGAAATCTAGTTTAATTTTACATATTGACTTTGTATCTATCAACTTGGTAGACTCACTTATTAATCCTAATTGTTTATTATCATGATCTTTTGGATTTTCTACATTACTATCAAACTTTAACAAGTGATGGTTAAAAGTTCTTTTCTTATTTGTATAACTTAATGTTTTTCTTACCATATTTCACTAGCTACAACTTTCAAACTAATATGAAATGGACATAGTGATAACAAGTATTCTTGTTCTCTTTCCAACCTTGGAGGGAAAACTTAAAATTTCCTTATTAAGTATGATAGTTTTGTTAAAAATATTTTTTTATTTATTTGAGAGAGTAAGTATTGGACCTGTCAGGGTCTCTTGCCACTGCAAACAATCTACAGACACATGTGCCACCTTGTGCATCTGGCTTTATGTGGGTACTGGGGAATTGAACACAGACCATAAGGTTTTGCCAACAAGTGACTTTAACCACTGAGCTATCTTTCTGCCAACATAGTTTTTATTATTGTTGTTAGTTTCTTTTTTGTTTATCTTTTGACAATTTCATGCATCTATATAATGCATTTTTATTACATTTGCCCACTATTACCATCGTATCTCCTTTACACTCTCACTAAAACCCTTTTTCTTCCCAATTGATTGTCTTCCCAGTTTCATGTACTTTTTTGATCAGCCACTAAATTGAATTGGAATTGCTTGCATGAGCTTGGATAGGGAGCTATTTACTTGAACATTAACTGTTTTCTAGTGATACCCTACTGTAGAATACGATCCTCCCCCAGCAACTGTTAAATTACCAGTGGTACCTCTTGAAGGATAGGAGTAGTAGGGTCTCATCAGCCCCTGCCCATCCATTATAGAATGTTTTTAGGGCTCAGTCTGGTGCAGGCAACCCCAGCTGCTGTGAATTCATGAGTGTAACATCAGAGACAACATTCCAAGCAGTCCTCCCCATCCTCCACCTCTTATATTCTTTCTGCTCTCTCTCCCATAATGTTCCCTGATCCTTGGAGGGATTTTATATAGACATTCCACTTAGGGTTATTAGTTTTTAAATGATATTTATAAATTAAAATGTTTTCTTCTAGTGTACAATTTTTTTTTGTTTTATTCATCAGGAGCTACATTGTTTCAGGTGATTTTATATATTGAAGTAATCATAAGATATTTTTTCTCCTTTATTCTGTTAGTGCTGTATTAAACTAACCTTTAGGATAAAGCCTTCTTAGTTTAAATCTATTATTCAATTCTTATATAGCTGGCATTGTTTTGCTACCCCTTCATTTAGAATCTTTGATCTATATTTGAATGAGATTAGTGTGTAATTACCTTTCATTATAAAGTTTGGATATCAAATGTATGCTGTCATTAAAATGCTTGAAAGTATTTTCGTTTTTTCCTTTTTCTTATAAACTTTTATGTGATATTGGTGATTTTTTTCCTTAAATGTTTGGTAGAATTTGTGAAGTCATTTTGCCCAATTGGAGGTTAAATTGTATATTTTATATCTTAATGCATCTGAGGACTTTCAGATAATAGCTAACAAATTAATAAAATACTTAGGACTAAATTTAACTAAGGAGGTCACAGACTTGTACATTGAAAACTATAAAACATTGTTGATAGACATTAAATAAAGATGCAAATAAATGAAAATATATTCCATGCTCATGTATTGGAAGAAATAACTTGATAAAATATTCATACTACCCAGAGAAAACTACTAAATCAGTGAAATCACAAAATTCCAATGGCACAAACCAGGCATGTTATCACATGCCTGCATTCTCAGCACTTGAGAGGCTAAGGCTAGAGTATAATGACTTCAAGGCCAGCCTGGGATACATGGTGAGAATTTATCTCAAAAAAATTAAAAGGAGGTGGTTCAGTTGATAATGTGCTTCTTGTCAAGCCTGGGGATCCTGAGTTTGGATCACCAGCCCCCACATAAATGTCATGTATAACATCACATGCCTATAATTCTAGCATTTGGGAGACAGGTGGATCCCTGGAGCCACTGGCTAGTTAGACTAAACGAATTAGGTGAACTTGGCATTCATTGTCTCAATAAATAAGGTAGAGAATGATTAAGGAATACACCTGACACCAGCCTCTGGCACGCACATGCATACACATGTGCACACCGACCTGCATATATATATGCAACCACCCATATTTACATGCAAAGAATTTCAATGGCATGTGCCATACAAATAAAAAAAAATTAAAACTTGAATGGAACCACAAAAGATCTCAAGCAGTCTTAAGCAAAACAAACAAAGCTAGAGGAAGCATACTATTTTCTTAATATACTGCAAAGATATAGCAATCCAGCAGTATAGTACTGACATTTAAAAAAAGCCAAATAGACCAATGAAACAGAATAGAGATTCCAGAAAAATAATGAAATCAGATCCTTATATCATGTAAAAAATCACCTCAAAGTAGACTAATGCAATACCTGAAACTGAAGAAACTAAAAGAAAGCACCAGGGGAAATGTTCCATGACACTTGGACAATGATTTTGCTTTGTTTTCATGACCATCATAAAGCATAGGAAACAGAAGCAAAACTAGAAAAATGAAATTACATCAGACTAAAAGGATTCTGTACAACAAAGGAAGCAATGAACACAATAAAAGACTAATAGAATATATTTGCAAACATATATTTGCATAAACATATGCAACTAATGTCCAAATCATAGCAGCGCAAACAAATCAACAGCAGCTCCAATGCTGGGACCCAGCTCTGCCTTTCCAGCTCTGAGGTTAGCTCCTGCAGGACCTGACTCTGCTGGTTCAGTTCTGCCTTCCTGTAGCCCAAAGGGAAAAAATAAGACTAATTAAAAAATAGACAAAAGTAGAATGCACTAACTGTGTGGGATGACACATGCCTATAATCCCAGCACTTGGGTAGTGGAAGCAGATGATCAGAAGCTCAAGGACATTATTGGCTGCATAAGACATTTGAGGTCAGCCTGGGATACATGAGACCCTGTCAAACTGTCCCCACCTTTATGTAGGTACTGGGGAATCAGACCCAAATTGTTAGGCTTTGCAGACAAGCACCTTACTGCTGAGTCATCTCTCCAGCCAAATACACCTTTTCAAAAGACATGTAATAGATATATTAAAATAATGTTCACAGTCACTTATTAGGGAAAACTACAGAATGAATGGCTAATATCAACAGGGAGAAAAATTACAAGTGTTGGTGACAATTGAGTGAAAAGGGAACCTTTGCACACTGTTGGTACAACCATTATAGAAAACAGTATATTGAGTCTTCAAAAAATTAAAAATAGAGCTACCAAAAAAATAGAGCGATAGCTCTAATATGATCCAACAATTCTAGTTTATCCAAAGGAAATGAAATCAGTGTGTAGAAGAGATAACCTGTATTCTCTCATTTGTTGCAGCACTGTTCCAAATAGCCATGACAGAATCAACCAAAGTACCCATCAACAGATAAATGTGATAAAAATATACAAGCAATACCTTTCAGCCTTTGAAGAGAAAGAAGCCCTGCCATTTATCACAACATGGGCAAAACTAGAAGGCTTTCTGTTATGGTGTTTTGAATGTAAAATATCCCCTCACGTGTTTATGATTAAGCTTCATATTTGATCCTCAGCTGGTGGACCCTTGCTATAAGAGGTATGTCACTGGGACCAGATCTTGAGGTTTATTGGTCCAGCCCACTGGGTGTCCTTAACTCACTCAGACGAGTTCCTTCCTGCTGTGACATAGGATCTAATGCTCAGGCTGCTTGCTCTCTTGTGTTTTCCCTTGCCATGATGAATCTTCTAGAAACTGTAAACTGAAATAAATCCTTTCCTCCCATAGGCTGTGTTTGGTTAGGTGTATTACATATGTTAAGTGGAATAGACTATTAAATATCACAGAAACTTAATCCACACCAGACTACTAGAGTTATTTTGGAGTCATCCATTGAGATTACTCTTATGTTTACCTTTTAAATTATTCTTTATCCTTAATTCATCCCCAGATTTCCATCTGGGATAATTTCTTTATGTCCTAATTATGCCCTTTAAAATAGTTTTTTCTATTGATAACTTTTTAAGCCTTTGACTACAAATATGTCTTTATTTTTCCTTTCTTTTTGAAGGACACTTTTACTGGGTAGAGAATTCTGGCTTAGCTTCTTTTCCTTTTCTTTTATAATTTTGAAGAAATTGTGTTACTGCCTAATGACGTTTAGTATATCTTGTGGGAAATTGCTGAAATTTTTATATGTGTTTCTTTGAAAGACATTGCCTTTTCTCTTGATGTTTTTAATTTTTCTTTTTGATTTTACATGTTAGTCATTTTGCCATGATATATTTAGATATAGTTTTCTTTAGTTTTTTGTTAGAACTCATAATAGTTCAATTTCTGCTTGTTGTTTTATATCAGCTTTGAAAAATTCCTTCCCTTCCCTCCCCTGCTGTCCTTTATTCCTTCCCATTGAATCTAGGACCTCATGTATGCTAGGCAACCACTAGTAATAATGAACTTTATCCCTAGCCCATATATTTACTCTTGTGTCTGTGTGTGGGGGGTAGGCAATGTCTAAGATAGGTTCTCACTGTGTAGACAAAGTTGGCTTTGAACATGTGATACTTCTGCTTTAGCCTCCTGAATGTTGGAAATTCAGGCATGTGCCAGTTTATAAACATTAAACATTTATTGCTCATAGTTCTGGAGGGTGAGACATCCAAGATCTAGGCAGTGATAATTTTGGTGCCTAGTGAGGCAATTCCTGCATCCTAGTTTTTGCTGTATACTCACACAATGGAAGAGTTGAAAGAGCTCCCTTGAACCCATTTTATAATAAAACTAATTTCATTCATGAGAGACCTACCTTCATGATTTAATCAGCTCCTTTATGCCTCCCCTTCTAATGCCATAACATTTGTGATTAAAATTTTATAATAGGATCTTTGGACAACAGAAGCATTCAGATAATGGAAATTTTCTTTTAGAGATTTTTTTTTAGCATTCTTATATGCCTTACATATTTCTTTATGTTTTTCTTCAATGTATTTCACTCTGATATTTTTTGTGACCTACTTTCTAATTCATTAATTCTTTCTTTTCCTTTGTCTACTCTGTTAGCTTGACCATTGGGTATTTTGATTTTCTTTTTTAATTAGTATACATTCATTATGCAAAATAATGGGTTTTATTTTGACATTTACATACATGCATGTAATGTACTTTGGTCATATTCATCACCATTACCCTCTTCATTCCCCCTTCCCACTTCCCATTCTTCCAAAATAGACTCCTTTCTAGTCTTATGATATATTATTTATATGTCATTCCAATTTTCTTTTGTTTTTCACAGAAGAAAATGTCCAAATTACTTTTATGTCCCTGACTAGGAACAGAATCATCTTACTATTCTTCAACTAATATATATGCATCATCGCCTTTGTGTCATGTACAGTACAAAGCTGTGTAGATGTGAATGTTGAGGGGTCAGAAAGAATTCCCACAATTACAGGGCTCATGGTCAAGTGAACATAAAAATGCAGTGAATTTGATTATTCAATGATATGGTTAATGATAGGGTAATTTGGACCAAAAAGGAGAGACAAACTTTTAAAATTAAGAGACTTTAAAAAATTATATTTTAAAATTAGTATACAAAATAGTTTATTTCCTTTTGGTTCTTCATAAATCCTTAATATCAAAACCAAAAAACAAAAATTCTAAACCACAAAAATGAAACAAAACAAAATGAGGTACATACACAGCATACACCATAGAATGCTAAGCAGCTATAAAAAAGAATCAAATCCCGTTATTTGTGACAACACAAAATTATTATGTAAATGAATTAAGTCAGGCACAGTACTACATGATATCATTCACATGTATAATGAAACAATTAATTTTATAGTTGAGAATAAATTGGTAGTTATCAGAAAGTTAGGGAATGAGTGAGGGTGGGGATGAGTGATAGATAGTTAATTACAGTTAGATGAGATAAAGGCATTCTGGTCTGCTGTTGCAAAGTATGGTAACCATAGATAACAATAATATATTAGTGCATTTCCAAAAGCTGGAAGAAAGAATTTTGTAAGTTTTTCCTAAAATGATAAAAATGATAAATATTTAAGCAAATATGTTTATCTTGATTTAAACATTATGCCATGATTTTATTTCACATCACATAAATCGTTGGCTTTTTAAAACATTGTAAAATTCATACATGTGTTTAAACATTATGATACCTCATTAATATGTATAAATTTTATGAATTAACATATCAATAAAAATGAAATTAAAAAACCCTGAGAGAGCTGGATGAAGTGGCTCATACCTTTAATCCCAGCACTTGGGAGGCTAAAGCAGGATAATTGCTATAAGTTCAAGGAAAGCCTGGGCCTCTAGAGTGAGTTCCAGGTCAGCCTGGGCATTAGTGAGACCCTGCCTCAAAAATACCAATAAACAAACAAACAAACAAATAAATAAATAAATAAATAAATAAATTTGTAAAAAAGAATTCACCATAAATTTTTATTGTCCTAAACAAGCAGACAAACAAACCCAAAAAGCCTCGAGAGAAGCTAAAGGAAAAGTGAACTTATATACGTACTATATGCCATACTGCAAAATTAACTTCAAATGAACTGTAGTGTTTGTGTAGTAAATTTAAGTGTTAGAACAACACATTTAGAAGAGAACATAGAAAATTTTCAAGACTTTGAATTGGCAAAGATATTTTAGACATGACACCAAGTATATATTCCACAAGAAAAAAGAAAAGAAAGGAATGGTTTTATGTGTTAGTTACCTTTCTCATTGCTGAGACAAAATACCTGATAAAGGTCAGTATAAGGGAGAAAAGGTATATTTCAGTTTAAAGTTTTGAGGGCAAGTTCATTATGGTGGGCAAAACTCCTTCATGGTAGTAAAAGCATCACAGGAGCAAGAAGCTGGAGTCAAATCACCACATCAGCAGAGAAGAAGTAGAAAGAGAGAGTGAACAGCAAGCAAGTTTGGACTATGAAAAAGGCCTGCCACAGTGACAACACTTCCTCCAGCAAGGTTCCACCACCTTCTGAAGGTTCCACAATCTTACCAAACAGTGCTACTCTCTGGGAATTAAGTACTCAAACATATGACTTTATGGGGAATATTTTACATTCATACTACCACATTTGGAAGAAAAAAAACCTTTTTTTTTTTCAAAAGAAGACTCTGAAAACAGAAGAAATATGGCAGACTAGGAGACATATTTACAAAATATATTTCTGATGTATCCAGAATTTAGGAAGAACTCTTGGAATGCAATAATAATACAGACCAAACAACCATTTAAGAGATACAAAACTTATCAAAGAAGGTTTATAAATGGGCAAAAATACACAAAAATATTCTCAATATCATTATACATCATGGAAATGCAAATTAAAACCACAACGAGATGCTATTTTTATATCCACTAGAATAGCCATAATGAAAAAGACAATAAAAAAAAACAGAGATGTGGAGAAATGGGATCCCTCATACATTGTTGACGGGAATCCAGCCCTTAATAAGTTAACATAGAATTACTGTATGACCTAGGAGTTCTAACCAAGGCATATATTTGAAAGAATTGGAAGCATATGTTCACACAAAAACCTCTACATGAATGTTCATAGTGGCACTATTTATAATTTTCAAAAAGTGGAAACAACCCAAATGTCTAATGAGTAGATAAACAAAATGTGACATATATTTTATATAGTCTATGAAATTTATGCAAAATTATAGAATATATTTCAGCCATAAAAGGAATGAAGTATAGATATGTGCTACAACATTTCAGGAATAGCATGCTAAGTGAAAGGAGACAGTCAGTTATACCCCACATTACATTGTATAATTCCATTTGTATGAAATGTCCAGAAAAGGCAAGTATGTAGGGATAAAAAATAGATTAGTAAGTATCTGTGGTGAATGGTAGGAATTGTGTACATGAAAATATTCTAAAAGTGATTTACCATGATGAGTGGTAGCAGTAGAACTTAAAAGAAAGGATGAAAGAGCTATCATGGTTACATAATTCAATAGTTACTAAAAATTACTGATTTGAGTACCTAAGATGAGTAAATTCTATGGTATGTGAATTATACTTAAATACAGCTGTTATTTAAGATACTGGAACATAAAGATGACAAATATCTAAGGATCATTGTCTGTTTCTGAGTGGAAGTCATCTTTAGGGCAAGAGAATCTTCAAGACTACTCATTCTAATTTCCTCCTAACTCCCTTCTTAATAAATGAATTCAGGGCCCCAACTCTGAATGAACTCACTCAGAAGCATCAGGGATGTCATTCTATTTATCTATAATTTGAAAAAAAAGCTTTGTTTGTGATTCTGCTCTGCAATTCAGAGTAAAAATCTGTGATTTATGGAATTGTGACAATGGAGATGGAACCTAGCATGTGCATGGAGCCTTCTATGGTTTGAATATCCCCTTCAAAACTCATGTTGAAATTTAATTACCATTATAACAGTATTAAGCCTCCAAATACCATGTTGAAATTTAATTACCATTGAAACAGTTTTTTTTATAAAAATATTTTATTCATTTTCAAGCAGAGAAATACAGAGAGAGAGAGAGAGAGAGAGAGAGAGAGAGAGAGAGAGAGAGAGAGAGAGAGAGAGAGCGCACCAGGGCCACCACCTTGTGGTCTGTCTTATGTGGGTCCTAGGGAATTGAACCTGGGGCCTTAGGCACTGGAGGCAAGTGCCTTAACCGCTAAGCCATCTCTCCAGCCCTGAAACAGTTTTAAGAGATGGAACCTTTAAGAGGTGATTAGGTCATGAGGCCTCTGCCTGAATGGATGAATTAATGACATTATCATAGCAGTGGGTCAGGAGTCAGGATGTAGGCTCCTGATTAAAAGATAGGTTCAAACTGGGCGTAGTGGGGCACGCCTTTAATCCCAGCACTCGGGAGGCAGAGGTAGGAGGATTGCAGTGAGTTCAAGGCCACCCTGAGAGTACATAGTGAATTCCAGGTCAGCCTGGACTAGAGCGAGACCCTACCTCGAAAAACCAAAAAAAAAAAAAAAAGATAGATTCATCCTCAATTATCTTTGTGTGTCATGTTCTCACTTGACTTTTCATAGTTTTGAGAAGGATTTTTATGTATTCCATACTGGAATCTTTCTTTGTAGTAGAGAATGATCCTTAATACCTGATCCTCTTGCTTCTGCTTTCCTAGTTCTGGGATTACAGGCATTCTTTACCACTCCTAGTTTAATTTATTTTTCTCTATAAATTATTCAATCTGTGATATTCTGTAAACTTAGGTTCCAGTGGCTACTTGTACTATAGTGCCCTCTTTATTCCTCTCCCCCTGCCTTTCTTTTAAAAATATTTTATTTATTCATTTTCAAGGAGACAGAGAGAGAAAGAGACAGAGAGAGAGAGAGAGAGAGAGAGAGAGAGAGAGAGAGAGAGAACCAGGGCCACCACCTTGTGGGTCTGGCTTATGTGGGTGCTGAGGAATTGAACCTGGGGCCTTAGGCACTAGAGGCAGGTGCCTTAACTACTGAGCCATCTCTCTAGCCCGCCTTTCTCTTAGTCTTTCTGATAGGTGAATATTCTTAGAACACACACACACATATATATACATATATATATTAAAGATTTATAGAGTTGAAATACATCATCCAGATCCTGAACATGATTCTGTTGAAGGTGAATGGGGTTCTTAACCAAAGGTACATATTAGTCTTGGAGAAGTTTTAAAAAGCTACACCTAGTCACACATTATCAGAAGGTTTAGTGCAGGCCCATGTCTTCTTAGGTGATGTTGATGCACAGCTCCACTGGAGAACTGCTGCTCTAAAGGAAGATAACAAAAACAAGAGCACAAGCAAGATAAGACTCAATCCCCTGTTAGTAACTTCATTTGCTTTGTTATAGGCTATTATTTCTTCATCACTGTGTTACTGGGCCTATATTTGATGACCCATGAGCTTGGGTGGTAGTGAATGCTTAAGGAACATCTCTGTGGAATACCAATTTGAATTCAGTTCATGAACTGTGTGTCTTTTGGGGAAAAGGGAATTAGATTTCATTTGTCAGTTCCTCAGCCAGATACTAGGACTGTGTGCTTCGAATAACCAAAGGAAAATGGTAGTTCCCCTGCCTTTTGTGGCTTCTTAAGGGACTTCCCTGCTGCCAGCTGCTAAAACCACTTTAAAATAATAGAATGCTGAGTAATTTTCTCCATGTACGTTCACTTGTCAATGGACTTGCACTTCAGAAATAGTGATTTTTTTTTATTGGAGTGATGTTTTATACCAGGGGTTGAAGCCAGATGACCACAAATAAATTGATTTTCAAAAGGAGATTACTTTTGAATTTTATCTTGTGGTTGTATATTATTTTTATTTCATTCTGCTACACCAATGGACTACAAAGACAATGAAAGCATTCAAATTTGGATGTGCCTAGAAACACTGTACGCTTCTAGGGCACTTTTGATATGTAGTCTAAATGTTTAATTAGGGAGAGAAATGAGGATGTATGTATTCTGGAAAGAAGGATAGTAACACCTGTCATCGGCAGGCAGACTGTGGATAGGAAGTGGGAGTGAGGACAGATTTCAGGTGTCTCCTCCATTCCATTGAGTCACTATTAGAAATTGGGTCAATACTTGTAAGGGTTTCATTCCTCAAAGCTAATTAGGAGAGTCCACTAAGAAGGATAAACTACATTCAGAATGACATTAGACCACTGTGTTAGGTCCCACTTGTTTCTGCTTGGATTTCAGGTGCTCCTTAGTTAGTCATGTCACACCCACACTTCAGATATATTTGCTATCTCCCTATTTCCTACAACGTTCAAATTCATAAACTGTCATTTCAAGCCCCTGTGCAGTCACACCTGAAGTGCTCTTTCACTCGCCTTGTTATTCGCTTTCCATTTGAATCCCTTTGGACTATTGACATACTTCCTGCATTCCTGCCTTTAGCTTCACCTATTCCTAGAAGTCAGTGTCTTTCCTTCCAAACTCTATTTGGAGCCCCTAATCTTTGAACAACTCAGCTCAAACTTTATCTTTTTTTGTGAATTTCTTCTTGTCTCAGGACTCCAAATCCCTGATTTGCCACTATATTTCATTGTAGGTTATCTTGTTTCCTCAGTTACATGAGGATAGTTTTGGGGGCAGGACTGGGTCTTAAGATTCTTTGTATCTCCTATACCTATAACATTAATTTGTACCCTTTTGTTAATACCAAAATAAATCTTTTTTTGTTTGCTTTTGACATAGTCTCATCATCTAGCCCCGGCTGGCCACAAAATTGCTGCCCAGGCTGTCTTCATACTCACAATCCCCCTCTCCCAGCCTGAGTCCTGAAAGTACAGGTGTGAGCCACTATGTCTATGTTTCAAAGTAAATCTTAAGGCATAAAATTGGTTCCTACAATGTTGAACTCTATGACACAGTTGCAGACATTCATTGCAGAGAATATTGCACTACCTTAAGGTAATTATTAATGGGGTCTTTTATTGGGGCTTTTTTTTCTATTTAGAGGCCTCAAATGCTCTCATAAGAAAGCCTTGGTATCCTAGAGCCTTCTTTCTTAGTTCCTTTTATTTCATCAAACATGAAAAGCCTTCCCTATAACAGATACTCATATTGTACTTTTAACATGATTTATATTATGCTGCTTGATTTCCTCAGTGCTCTAAGTCCTTGTCTTTGGAATTCATTTCTCCCTGTACAATGGAAGGAGCTTAATTTCTTCGCCTTCAGATTTTAGCTGATTTGCCAGGTCTTGAGCAGTTCTTTACTCTTTCTGTTTTAAGTCATAAGCTCACCCCAATTTTATATCAGAGTCCCTGAAACATTTTGTTGTCTTAACAATATCGTATTTGAAATATGTCCGTATGGGCTAAGTCTGTAAGATAGGCACTTGGTATTTTATATCACATAAAATTGGTCAGTGTCTCAAATAGCACAGTCCTAGGGAAAAGCCAGGGTTGTACTTGTGTATGTGTATGTCTATATATCTGTTTGAGAGAGTGTGGGAGTGGAAAGACTGATTTATTTGTGTGTTTTAGCATTTAACCAGTAAATTCTAGAATCCTTTCTACTGAAAGCTGTAGTGTTATATATTACTACCGTATAGGTAATGCTTTTGCTGTGTGACATCATTCTGATGAGCAGAATTTCAGTATTTTCCACATCTTTAAGCAAGATTTACAAAACATATGGTTTGTGTCTTGAGGATGATGACCTAATAAAGGTAAATTTACCAACCACAGATAATATGTGTATAGATTGAAATTTCTGCTACTAAATTATTAGGTCCAATACAGAATTACTCATATTTCTGGGAGAAATATGATTCATAAATAGAGCCAGGCGTGGTGGTGCACACCTTTAATCCCAGCACTCAGGAGGCAGAGGTAGGAGGATTGCTGTGAGTTCAAGGTTACCCTGAGACTACATGATGAATTCCAGGTCAGCCTGGGCTAGAGTGAGACTCTATTTCAAAAAAAGGTCATAAATAGAGACATTGGCTTATAATAGTAGTAGCATTTCATAAACTATCCTCTCATATTTACAGTTAACCCATTTTCACAGCCTTTGCCTTTATTTACTTGTTCACAATGTGTAGCACTCATTTATTAGAGTGTCACATGCTTATTTTGGAGTTTTTTTTATTGTACGAGAGATTATAAAATGAGTAGTAGTATTCCTGGCTATCCACTTAAGCAATTAGGACTTTTCAGTGTTGTTATTTATGAAGTGGAAAAGATAATACTTTACCTGTATTCTTCACAATACTTCTTTTGAGACAGGGTCTTATTGTATAGCCCAGGCTGCCATTGAACTCATTATCCTCCTACCTCAGCCTCTCAAGTGCTGAGATTATAGGCATATGCATAAACACGAATCAATCTTCCCTCCCTCTCTCTCCTTCCCTCTTTCTTCCTTCTATTTAATTTTCATTAAAAAAATTAAAGCAGGTGTGGTAGTTTGAATAATGTACCCCAAAAGAATTAAGGATTTATTAAAATTATTAATTGTCTCCAGGCTTCTGGCTAGAGGAAGTACCACTTTGGCCTAGCCTCCTGGGGACTGACCCTTTCTAATTTGGATGTAAAATACTAAGGATAGATATGCAAAAGAAGAGCAGGAACCCTGACCTGGAGTTCTGCATTTTGTGAATCAGTGTGTTACAGTGTGT
>PVHP010042182.1:0-15080 GCA_004024765.1 Zapus hudsonius
TCGGTCCTCTGCTCTGCTGGGGAGCAGAGAGCTGCTGGAGAACCCCTTCTGCTCTGGCCCAGGGGCTGGGGAGGGAGGGAGGGCCCGAAATCAGGTCCAGCTGGTGACCAAAGTTTGGATCCCAGCTGAAGAGATCAAACCTTTCCGAAGAGAGTCCTGGCGACGCTGTTACTCGTCCGCCATCTTGCTCCGCCCCCCCCACCAAGCCATTTTTATGTGGGTGCTGGGGATCTGAACTCAGGTCCTCCTGCTTGCAGTGCAAGCTCTTTACCCACTGAGCCTTCTTTCCAGCTCTTGTTCAAGTTTTTATTTCCATTATTCCACAGAACATTCTTCATTCCTTATATTTTCTGACTAAAATTAACATCTTGGATCACAGAGTTTCAGAAAACAGGAGAGGCATGCTTCTCTTGAGAGTATTTCATATTTCAGCAGCAGTGCATAGAACAGTACAGTAGGTGTTTAATAAATGCTTATTAAATTAGCCATTGAAATTAGGGGTCTTTTGGCCAGTCTTTTGTATTTGGCATGGAGGGAAGCCAAACTGAGTGAATCTAAAAGGTGTGGATCTGTTGTGCCCGAGGAGCGAGACCCCCACAGAGACCACCAGTGAGACCAAGTCCGATGCAAGCACTGGATCTTTATTACAAGCTTGAGCGTGGGCCGCTATCTGACACACACACTGGCGCAGCAGCTGTGGAGATTTGACGATGAGTGGTTAGAACTCTGGGTATTTGCAGGTGTGGCTTTGTTGTGTCAGAATAACCTAACTGCAGACCGCTAAGCACCTTTTATCAATCTTATCATCTGCTGGCTGAGTCTAGGGGTAGTAAGATATCTTTTGGTACACAGACAAGTCTTTTATGAGATGAGGTCAGCTTTTAGCTAAGATGGAGGGCTGAGCACACAATGGAGTTCTTATGGCTATTTTGATCTTTTCAGATCTAAGGAAAATGAATAAAGAAAGAAGTGAGGAATTACGGTTATTGTCCACATGAACTCCTCTGCCTTGTGAATTACACCACATATTGATCAGAAATTGTAGACATTCTTTGCTAGAGATTTCTTCAGTATTTTTGCACTGGGATCATCTTGTTGAACCAGACGCCCCTTTCCCTTTGTGCACCGAATAGGAACAGGAGTGCACACTATCCTCTTAGGCTGTGCTCTGAGCATGTGCTGGGATTGCCACTCTGGGGAACAGCAGCAATCCTCAGGGGATAGTTTCTAGCAATTACCTCCGATCAGCTGCTGATATTTGAATAAGGGTTGAAGTTTTGCACTAAGTTTTGTGAAGCGAAACTTGTAAATCTTTTAAAATGTTTTGTAAATCTGCTCTCAGGAGATTAATCTCATTTCACATTCTTCCTTGAACCACATGAAACTCCTCATCATGGGACCTTTAGCAGAAATGTTTGCAAATATGGCTCCCTTTTTTCCCTTGGCTGTATGTTTCTTATCTTGTAGGCTGTTTGCTTTAAGCAGTCGGGGAGAGCACAGAAGTGCATTCAATTAATTTCTTAGCTCGAAGGCATCAATCTGCAGTTCCTAACATATATTACATATGCTGGCAGTACATTTTATGAAAACTGACTGCGATTTCAGCGGCAGCACAAATTTAACATGAGTACTTGGACAGGTTTTTTGATGACATGGTTGATTTCCAAGGGGATTTCATTTCAAACAAGGACATGATTTTGAGAAATAGTAGAAGTACTGTGGAGTGGATTTACTTACAAGCGCCCTTTAAGACCATTTTTATTACAGTTTGTTTCAAGGCCAATAACACTTAAATTTACAAGGAATAGCACTTGTCCAATGTGGCAAAACACTTTGTGATTAATTTTCTTCAATCACGGTTCATTCATTGTAGGTTGTTGATAGCTGAAATTAACCAATCTATTAAAAAGAGGCACATATGTATCTATTGCAGTTAAAAATGTCAGGACAGTAGGAATATTATCTCTGTAATAGCTGTGAGTTGTCTCATCTTATGTTGTCCTCTAGGCTGACCAGTGGTTTTGCAGTATATTGAGACGGCTGACATTAACCAATTGATCATCTATCTATCTGTCATCTATTTATCTCTATATGGAAATGCCATTTCTTTATATGTAGATATTGCAAAATGTGAAAAATTCCAAATTCTTTCCCCAAGGATTTCGTATAAAGGTGATATGTTGATTCTCTACATGTGTTTTGAAATTATCTCTAACACAAGGCAGATAAGGAATCAAATTTACAAAAGCTTACAGAGGCATTGAACCCAGCAAGAGGTAACTGCTACACGGGAGCTATAATTATAGAAAAATGCATTTACTGCCAGAAAAAAAAAAAAAAACCTTGGAATCCAATGGCTTCCACCTACCTCAGCTCCCTGTAATTAATTCCCTGACAAGCCCAATCTAAAGCCAGCTGAGAAGTGAGGCTAGGCAAGCAGTGTATAGATACTTCATCCTCTCCTGAGGGAGAGAATGGAAGAGAGAGCAGAAGCTGCCTGGGACAGGAGACAGAGTGGGACAGACAGCACAGACTGGCCTGGACAGGGGACAGAGTGGGAAGACACAACAGAGAATGAAGGGGACAGCTGACAGAGTGGGAAGAGACAAAAAAGACTGACCTGCCCAGGGAGCAAAGACACACAGCCATGGCAGCAGCTCTGTGATAATAAGAGTGGTTTTTGTGTGTGGGTGTTTCTTCCATAAATCTAATTTCTAGGTTAATTCTCCTGGCTATTGTCACACGAGTTTCTTTCTAGACCTTCAAACACAATGCATCCAAAAGTGAATACTGGGCTGGGAAGATGGCTCCGTGGTTAACGGTGCTTGTTTACAAATCCTGCCAGCTTGGATTTGATTCCCCAATACCCACATAAACCAGATGCTCAAAGTGGTAAATGGGTCTGGATTTAGTTTTCAGCAGCAGGAGGCCTTGGTATGTCCATACTCTCTCTCTCAAATAAATAAATAAATAAATAAATAAATAAATAAATAAATAAATAAATAAATACCATGCCCTTTTTTTCCAAGCTTAACCCTTGGACTGTCCTCAATTTAAAATTCACACCATGATTGCTTCATAATTCATAATCCATGTGACCTAGTTCCTAGGTACATTGTTATAATCTGCAGAATTAGATAATGATAATGAGCAAGCAGGTAAAGGTTCCAAAGGGTAAGGGGAGTTAAAGTGCTCTAAAGCCCTGCAGGGTGAGGCAAGACTGTTTCTTAGACAAGAATGCATGTTGAACGCCAGCATGTGAGCTCACACCTGATCTCAGTACTGGAGAGAGGTAAACTGGAAGCCAGCATAGAGTACGAAATGAGACTGTGTATGTGAGTGTGTGTGTGTGTGTGTGTGTATGAGTGTATGTGTGAGTGTGTGTGTGACTCTGTGTGTGTGTATGTATATATGTGGGTGGGTGGGGAAAATAGCTCAGAGAGAGAGAGAGAGAGAGAGAGAGAGAGAGAGAGAGAGAGAGAGAGAGAGAGAGAGAGAAAGAGAGAAAGAGAGAAAGAGAAAAGTGCAAACCAAATTGCTAAGACAAATGACTACGAAGATGCCCGGGCTCTACTGCTATGGTGCTCTACCAGCTAGGTTCCATTACTCTAAATAATCTCTTCCATTTCCTCATCTGAAAAATGTGGAAAGCTATGCTTGATCTATCTTCTTCTCATAGTCATTATAATCATTATATGGAAAATGTGTGAAGGTTTGTGAACTTTAAGTGTTGTATTTATTCTACAATAATACTATGCTCATTTGGTCCTCACAGTGGCAGAAAGCGAGTTCAGGTGTGTTTTCAGTGGATTTGTATGTTATAAAGTCTATGACATGTCACATATCATAGCACTTTATGCTTAGCATTTCCTTCTGTGGTATTCTCCATGGAATTTATTTTAAAATATTCAAACATACAAAATATATTTTGGTTTATTTGTTAATAGACACCTTGATTGATGATTATTTAATAGGTTGATTGTAATCATATATTAAGTTAAACAGTTTTTTGCTTGCTGGTGGTGGATACCAAAATTAAAATTATTTAGAAGAAAAATTGGGAAAAGAGTATCTTATCTTCATCCATCTATGGTTGTTCGCCTGGACATGGTCTCAGTGACCTTCACTTTCTGATACTCAAGTGTTTGTGATATTTCTTCTCACATCGTGTCAAGGTTGGTCTGTGTAACCAAGAGGTAATAGGAGATGTGACAGTATTTCTTTGGGGGAGACATCATAAAGGACATTCTTGCTCTCAGACTGCATACTAGGGAGCGTGAGCTCAAGCTGCTGTTGGAAGTTTAGGCAGGAGGAACTGTCACTTCTGATAAAAGCCTGCTGATCACCACAGAAAGGCTCTTCCATCCCGATTCCAGCCTTCAGGAGATAGTCTTCCCAGCTGATATCACATCTTTCTTATGAGCCTTCCAGGTCAGATTTAATCTTTAATTCACTGATAGATTCCTGACTATCAAATCTTGTGTGAAGTAAGTCATACAATTGGGTAACTTGTTAATAGATATAACTAATAAAACCACTGAGCAATCCCATGGCAGAACCTGTGGAGGTGTGTGTGTGAATGTGAACATTCAAAGGCATGGTCACTTCATCTCATGAAGTTATTCTTGCCTCGGTTATTCTTAGGTATTCTTCATGTGTAGAAGTAAAGACCACTGGGAAGTTCTGTCTCACATTACATTATATTACATTGCAGCATTTTGACATTACATGAAAAGAGTGAGCCTGTACTGACTGCTTCATTGATAGGTAGGGTCTTTCTCTAAAATATACATTTAATTGTTTTGTATGTGATGCTGGAGCTCAAACCCACAGCCTTGTGCATGTTAGCAAAGTCCTGTGCAACTGAAGTATATCTCGAGCCTCATTAGTTTTTCTAACATAAACAAGGTGTCTTGATATCTTCAAGGCTGGCTTTGAACTTGTGATCATCTGCTTTAAAATCTTAATTTAGCTGAGAGTACAGGCATGTTTTTCTCACTCAGCTTGCAGTTTTAATTGTTGACACATATGATTGTGCATATTCATGAAGTACAGTAAGATAGATCATGAAATTCATTCAATGTGGCATGATCAAATCAGGGTAATTAGTATCTCCATCACCTCAAAGAGTTGCCATTCTCTATGTTGGGAATAATCAATTTTTATACCTTTATTACCTCTTGTATGTATACAATATTTTTTATCCCTACCTCCATCAGTGGACAAGTAGGTTCATTCCGTTTCATGGCTACTACAAATAGACTTGCAATAAACATGGTATACAGATATTTCTTTCCAATACATATGTGATTTCTTTTGGATATATATTCATTACTGAAATTGTTGGGTCCGATGGCAGTGCTATTTCTATTTTTTGAATGAAATTCATAGTTTTTATAATGTGTGTAAAAATTTACATTCTTACCAGTAGTTTATGATATTAACTCTTTCTCTATATCCTTGCTAGCATTGGTTATTTTTTTCTTTTAGATAATGTGATGGTTAGGTTTTGTTGTCAACTTGGATCTTTTAATTATCTTGAGTAGGTCTTTGAGGATGTTTACAGGAAGGCAGCCTCTCAGCAAGGGGCAGGATATAAAGAAGCTCAAAGAAGCTGGAAGTAAACATCCTTTCCTGTGTGGGCTATGCAGGAAGGAAATTCCAGAGACTCAGGAAGCCATTAAGTCTGGGGAAGGGTTGTAAGACCCCACCCTAAGGCTATATAAAGAAGAAATTCTCTCCTTGGTCCCTCCTGCCTGTTTGCTGTTTTGTATGTGTGGTGTAGGTGATGGGTTTTTCTCCCTGCTTGGACCTATGAAAGAGAGCCAGCCTCTTTCGCTGTTATGGAATGTCCCCTCAATCTGTAGTTTCAATAAATACTTTCCTCCCCAAATTGTGCCTGGTTTGAAGATTCATCCCAGTGGCATGTGGCCAGATAATATCTATTTTAACTATAGTGAGTTGATATCATTGTTGTTTTGATGTGAATTTCCTTGAATATTAATGATGTTCAGTATTTTGTCAGATACTGCTGGAAATTTGTATATATAACATATTTTAGAAAAATGGCTATTCTCAAAAGAAAAATGGCTATTCTGGTCATTAGCCCATTTTGAAATTAAATTATTACTTTTAAAATTATTTACTGTTGTCATTTGAATACCTTGCATATTAATCTTTTGTCATGTATATAATGTGTAAATAATTTTCCTTTCTGTAGTCTCTTCACTCTTTTTTATATATCTATTCTTGGTGCCTTCATGGAAAATCAATTAGCTGGAGGTTAATTTCTGAGTTTTGTACTCTGGTCCATTTGTGCCAGCCCCATACTGTTTTGGTTACTGTAGGTTGTAGTTTGTTTTGAGGTAAGTTTTATGTTTCTAGCTAACTTATTCAGACTGATTAGTGAAATTTGGGACACATGCCACTTTTTAGACCACCTGTTTGGAGCAGAGAGTTATTCTAGGATTTAAAAAATAATTTATTTATATATTGATTGATTTTATTTTCCAGGAGAGAGAGAGAGAGAGAGAGAGAGAGAGAGAGAGAGAGAGAGAGAGAGAGAGAGAAAGAGAGAGAGAGAGAGAATGGGTGTGCCAGGGCATCTAGCCACTGCAAACAAACTCCAGATATATGCGGCCACCTTGTGCATCTTGTTTTATGTGGGAACCAAGGAATCAGACTCTGGTCCTTAGGCTTTGCAGGCAACTGCAATAACCACTGAGCAATCTCTCCAGCCATATTCTAGAATGTTTTTATCGTGAGTGTATGCATGCACTTGTTTGGAGATCAGAGAATAACTTCACGTGCTGATCCTTGCCATCCACTTTGTTGGATTCATGATCTCTCGTTGTTTTCCCTGAATCTACCAGGCTAGTTGGCTTACAAGCTTCTGATTCTCCTGTCTCCACTTTCCTTCTTGTCATAGGAGCATTGGCATAGTAGACACCCCCTGTAGATCCCTGCTCTTCATGCTTTCTTGGGATCTGAACTCTTGTATGTTTGCATGGCAAGCACTTTATCCACTAAGCCATCTCCCCAGACTTCAGAGCACCTAGGGCACACTTTATAGTCTTATTTTATCCTGAGTTCCATGAATAATAGTGGAGCTGTTTCCCAAAGGAGGGCACATTGGGAAATCAAATAGCATATTTATCCCACTTTAAGTATCACTAAACAGGAAAAAAAAGAGTAGTTTTTAATGCCTTTTTAGTTAGGACAAGAAAATTTTCTAACAGAATACTTTTTGGAAGCTTATAGAGACTGAGGGGCAGTATTATTATTATTTTTCCTAAATGTTGGCCTAGTATGAGCTACTGGGGGGGGGGGAAGGAGAATCACAGTTTTTAAAACTTTTTTGATAAGGATATCTGAAATGTAAAATTGAATTTGTAAACCCTAATTATACAAGTTGATGAATGATTAAATCAACTTTATGTTGGAAACGAAGCTGCACAATTTATCATTTAATGTGAAGGTAATGCAAGGTGTTTACAACCCCCCCTAGCACGACTTCCCTCCCTTTGCTTCAATGCTTTTTAGAGTAGAGTTGTCAGAGTGCCTAGAATCTCATCTTCTGTAGTTGATATCAAGTCTCTACACCCTGGTCTGTCCTGCCATAGCACTGTATAAATTATTATTACTCAAATACTTTATGTTCCTCAGAAAAGGCATAATCAGAATTATTTATTAATCACTTTCTAAAAATCCTCAGGTTCATGGGGAGGTAAGCCAGTAGATAAAGTGGTTGCTGTACTCAACTGTGAGGACTAGAATTCAGATCCTCAGCAGCTACATCAATGGCAGGTTGGTGTTGTGACCTGCCTGTTATCCTTACACTCAGGAGGCAGAGCCCAGGGATTCAAATCAATGAGCTCTGGGTCCTAGTAAAAGACCCTGCATCAGAAACAAAGTGGACCATGACTAAGGAAGACATCCAATATCATCTTCAGGTCCCTGCACGTGTGCACACATGTGCACACACACCTGTATCTTCACACATGCAAACAAACATACACAGATGAACACCACCCACAAATGCACATGCAAAATTATTTAAATCCTCTGAAATAATTCCATTATATTTGGTATGCTAGTTTTCTTTAGCCCCCAGCCCAAGTTCAGTCCTCTCAAGGATTCAGGACCTTGGGCATAGGCTTAGTACGGGTTTGTAACAAGGTTCCACAATAGTCTAACAACTAGACTGCCGTAGTCAGCCACACGCCGCTGGGATGAATCTCCAAACCACGCACAATTTGGGGAGGAAAATATTTATTGAAGGAACAGACCCAGGGGAAGTTAAGGAAAGGCTGGTCCCCTTTCACAGAAACAAGCAGAGACAGAGACAGAAGCCCACCACCAGCATCAAGCAAGCACACTCCAAATTCACAAAAGGAACTCCAGGCTTGAGCTCAGACTGCTTTTTGCATATGTATAGCTATAATTCCAGACCACAGAAATACCTTAGGGCTGAACCCTAGGATCCAGCCAAGGTGATACACTTCCTCTAGTCAGAACTGGCTAGAGACAATTTACAATTTTAATAAACCCTTAATTCTTTTGGGGACATTTATTCAAAACTACCACACTCAAATATTTCACCACTGCTATTCAGCACTCTAGTCTAAATTATCATCACTTCTAGTGGGAAGTAGGGAAATGGTTACTGACTGATTTATAACCTCTAATTTATAACTTCTAATATAATTATTGTCCTGAAGTGAATTTTTATTAGTGCATGTGTGTATATGTGAATGCACATGTGTGTGTGTGGGGGGTAAGTGGAGGCCAGACAACAGCCACAGGAATCATTCTCAGGAATGCCATCTACTTCCTTTGAGGCAGGATCTTTCCTTGGCCTAGAGTTCACCCATTGGCTTAGACTGGCTGAGCAGATAGCCCCAAATAAACTCCTGACTCCACTTCCCCAACACTGGGATTATAGGTGTGCACCATCATGCCTTATATTTTTACGTGGTACTGGGAATTAACTTCAGGTTTTGATTCTGTGTGGTAAGTACTTTACTGACTGAGCTATCTCCCCAGCCTGGAAGTAGTCTTTTCACCTTTTAAATCTAAATAAAATCCTATTATTTTCCTTGCCAAAATCCTCCAATGGCTTTATATTTTAACCGAAATCCAAAGTCCTTACCATGGCTGAAAACATTGCACATTATCTTCCCAGAAGATTGTCTTTGGCTGTGAGCCTCAGCATACTTTATGTTCTGAGTCTTCTCCAGGCACAGAGGCCTTGTTGGTGTTACTCACCAAGTTGAAACTTCTTATCTTCGATCCCTTGGCACTTGCTATTTTCCCTTCAGAAATGTTCTTTTCTCAGAACTACACATATTTCAAGATTTTATTTTATTCATGCCTCTACTTAAAAATATCCTCAGGTAGGAATTGCTTGGCTGTTTTAATAAAATTCACACATACCAACCACCTTGCTTATTATCCATGGTGATTAGGGAGCTCTAAATAAATATAATAAGTTAAAAGCAGTAAATATAAGCAACACAATTTAAAAATAGTGGTGTAAATATGTTTTTTACCTGTACATGAGGAATTCATTCTCCATATAAAATTCCTTAAAGTGAAATTATTAAGTGTAATGAATTCACAAATTACAAGGTTTATATAAATTTAAGTCATAACATACTTTTCTTTTTCTTTGAAAATAATGGATCTTATCATTTATTACATTCCCCCACTTATTTTTGAAAAATAATATTTCATTGTTTATATTTTCATTTTATTGCTGCTAACAATAATTATAATTATGTATATATACCACTTTATTTTTCATTCTGATTTGCCGAGCATGTCCTTTTCCATATCATTTTCTTTTTGGATAGGTTTACACAATAATGGATAGGTTTCCCAAGAATGGCTATCTGCCCACTGGTAGCTACTCAGTCCACAAAGCTAGATGCATCAGCAGACCCAGTGTCTCACTGCGAGAATTGCTGATTTTCCATTCTTGTTAGAAGGTTGAAGAAGCTGGTGTCTGAAGTCAGCAGAGGCTGGAAACAGAAGCAATAACAGCAGCAGTAAGTACATTGACCAGCAGGAAGGGATGGCAGGCAGGCAGTACTTCCTTTTGTCCCTGAACCTCCTTATATATCAGTCACCCATTTGGAAGTTGGTACTCAGTTAATTTTTTATGAAAAGGTCCTCACAGAACTGTCTGAATGGTGTATCTTAATTGGTGCAGGTACCTACAAAATTTACAACTGCTATTAATTAACCATGCAACCATCTCAATAACAGAACCACTTACTCAAATACATAAGCCAAAAACCCAAATTAGACCTCTAAGGAAATTATTATTATAAACTATTACTATTACAAAGACCTCTGTGTCAGAGTTCTCTAGAGGAATGGAGACAATAGAATGAAACAATAGTACAAGGGGATTTTCTGGATTATTTACAACAGTCCAGCAATAGCTATCTGTAGGCCTAAGGGTCCAATTGTAGTGAATTTCTACTTTTGGAGAGTTCAAGATATCATTTTAGTTCTGCTATTGAAAGATTGCCAGAATTCATTTTTAATATCTTTATTATCCATAATTATATACATAGCATGAACAAATCTTATGATGGTACCTGCATTTCCTTCCTCTCTGTCCCCAATCCACTGGGGATCCTCCTCGGTGGGCATACTGGATCAGTCTTTGGGGTAGGGAGTTATGAATTGCACAAGAGGTAGCCAATTTTTTCTCCCCTTTTGTGTGTTGTTGCTGAGAGGGGCAATGTCTCTGGATATTCTCCCCTACCATGGCTTTTACATTCTTTCTGCCTCCTCTTCTGCTCAGTTCCCTGAGTCATGGTGGGTGACTTTTCAGTCTGCTTTATTGTTGAGATCTTGAGTGTCTCTGGACTTCTGCTTTGGGTTGTGTTGGGTATTCTTGGTGTGTGTCTCACTGACCTTTCCTTGGTTATCTGACTTGCCATGGTGATAGGTCTCTTGTTTATCTTGCCACTTTCTTGTAGGTTTCTTTTGGGGCCTAGACGATAGGCCAAGGTGGTTCATCTCTTTCCAGGATGGCAGCCATCATCTCATGTCTCGTTGGTGGAATTGGATTGTGCACAGCTCTCTCGCTGCCTTCTGAAAAATACAAACAGAATCTCCATCAGAGAATGACATTAGTATAGGTTAAATGAAACAAACATTGCTATTTTGGCAAGATTGTAATGGGTTTAGCCTCTCTGTAGCTTTCTAGTAGTGGGAATTTCCCTTTGGAACCCAGGTTCTTGGTCCTCATAAGATTTTACCATAGATCCCAGTTCCAGTTAAGGGTTACTTGTAACTGAGCGGAACCCATAGCCAATCTGAAAGCCATTTTTTTTATAATATTTACTAGGAACTTAAATATATGAATAAACTGCAAATTGATTATATTCCCATTGGGTCGTCCTCTTTTCCCCTCTTGCCCACCTTTATTCCACTGAAGGCCCTCCCTGGTGAGGATAATCATGGATACCCCAGGAGGTTCCTGTAGAGAGGACGATGCCTCTCAGTATACCTTCCTATCCTATGACTCCTCTATCCTTCTCTTCTGCAATGTTTCCTGAGCCTTGGAATGTATCCTAGCAGACTTTCATTTTATGCCTTGATGTGTGTGTCTGGCTATCTCCCTGAAAGTTCTCTAGCTAGCAGTGAGAGTATCACTTATATTTAATGCACAACTTCCTCTGTATTGCTCCTTGGACCCTGGTAGGTGTGACACAGATGGCATGCCTATTGCTAGGTACTTGGCATTCTCTTCTTGTCATTTTGATGGGATTTGGACCTTCCCAGTTTTTACCACCATCTGTAAAAAACAGGTTCTCTAACCACAAGTGTGAGCACATATATCAAAGAGGATACAAATGTACATTTAGAAGACTCTGTGATGGACATAACATCTCCATTCAGTCAAAATACAGTGGAAGCTCTCCTCTAGGATTAATGACCTGTATTAGGATTCTCTGGAAGAATAGAGCCAATAGAATGGATTGATATTAAAAGGAGATTTGTTGGATTAGTTTATAGCAGTCCAACAATAACTGTCTTCAGGCCTAAGGGTCCGAGAACCAGAGAGCTGCTCAGTCCGCGTGGCTGGATGTGTCAGCAGTCCCAGTATGGCAGTAAAGGCATGGAGGAATCCTGGAAAACTGCTTTCCACATTGGAAAGCTGATGAAACTTAGTTCCAATTGCAACAAAAGATAACCCAACAGGTTACATGCACAGTGGGGTGAATAGCAGGTAAAGCCAGGTAAAAAGCACTCACCAGTGAGAAGCACAGACAGCCAGGTGAAGGGGTTTCTTTTCTCAGAGCTTTCTTATTTATAGCTCTCCCACCAGGAGGGTTGCCCACTTCCTTCTTCGTATAATCCTTTTTGGATGTCACCTCTAAAGACTCTGGATTCCTAATCAGATCAAATTGGCAATAGAATTTAACCATCACACCTTGCAAGCCATAGGCTTTTGATTTGGTTTTCAGTCTCAGGCATGAATTCCTTCCCTCTAAGAAGGCTTCATATCTAATCAGAGAAAAGTTGATTACTCCAGTAACTTCTGTCCCACTATGGTACCCATTGGCACATCTCTCCTGGATGGGTGGTTCTGTAGTTTGCAGGATCCATTGTTGGCTCACACTGTTGATGACTCATATCCCCCAGCAGCTCATCTAGCACTTTCCAGCACTAGGAAAGCTAGCTGGCAGGGAGATGGCTTCTCTCCATCTTGATTTCTCCATGACTCGTAACATCCTGTAGTGTCTTCAACAATTGGTCTTATTATCTAGTTCTGGTAGATAACCAAGCTCTTTAGCCATGGCCCTTTTTTTGTTTGTTTGTTTGTTTTGGGGAACACATGGGCCTCCCTGACCAACAGCTCATTGTGTATTTGTGTATGGTGAGGGTGACCCAATTCTGACCCAGGGATTTACCAACAACAGCCCTATGGTTTTACTCTAAAGTTTTCTCTACCTAACAGGATACTTCTGCTCAGCCCACATCTGCTGTTTAAGAGAATTATATCTTCTTTTAATTAGCTAATGAAGAAGTAGGTTTCTATATACTAATTCATGTCCTCTTTAGTTTTGAGTCTTCCTCTCCCTTACCTACCTCCTTTTTTCCTGTCCCCACCTGAATCATTCCACCCCTGTATTCCTTCCTTACATTTGCCTCTCTTCTATCACTTGAGGAGCATCCAGCCTGATTCCTTTTCCTAGCTATTGTGAATAGAGCAGCAACACACATGGATGAATAAGTATCTCTGTGGTAAAGTGGACAGTCTAGGGTATATGCCCAAAAGTGGTATTGCCAAATCAAATGGTGGATCTATTTTTAGATTTTTTTGAAAAAATCTCCATGCTAATTTCCACAGCAGCTACAAGGTTTATACTTCCACCAACAGTGTAACTTTATAGCCACTATAATTAATTTCTCTGATAAGTGAAGATAACATCCTCCTGTTCCTATTAAAGGTACTAAGACATTTATTATCAGTTAAATTTCATTTATTTTGTATCAACTTTGTGTGTAGCTATTCAAAATTGATAACTGGACCCTGAGAAGATGGAATAGGGCACACAGGCCTATTGCACTAGAAATAAAGCAAGGATAACTGGATATCAGCTATTATAAAAAAAATACAACAGAAAATCTCTAACGTTGGTATCAAAGTAAACTGGGAAGCTTTGCAGTGAAACACAGAAGGAGAGAAAGTCCAGTCTTCCGGTTCATGATGGCGAACTAGAAGCCACACAGTGTCCCCGGGGGAACAGAGGTTAGGGTTTTTAGCTGTGCTAGAGGCCGTGGAAGCAAGCAATACCCAGGTCCTCGACTCCGGTAGCCTTCCAGCAACAGAATCTTCTGACTGAAACCTGAATCTATCTCAAGGACGCATCGGAGGCAGTGAGTGCAAAAACGCCAGCTGGCAGGACCTGCTCCTGTGGGCTGAGCCACTCCCCTCTCCGCGGCTCCACGCGGCTTCCCCATCTGGCAGTTCCTGCTCCCGGCTGGGCAACCCCAGTTCCCGCCGAACTCGGGTTCGAGCCGCTCCCCCGCGGCTCCCAGATCCCGCGGCTTCCCCATCCAGGCAGTTTCCTGCTCCCAGGCCCATGCCACCCCATTTCACACCAATCTCGGGTTCGAGCCGCTCCCCCGTGGCTCCTGGTCTGGATCACGTCACTTCCCCGTCTGGTCCGCTCCTGCTCCCAGGCCCCAGGCCCCGGCCCACCCCAGTTCCTGCTAACCCCGGGTTCGAGCCGCTCCAGTTTGCGCTGATCCCGGGTTCGAGCCGCTCCTGTTCCCGCCGATCCCGGGTTCGAGCTGCTCCAGTTAACGCCGATCCCGGGTTCGAGCCGCTTGCGTTCCCGCAGCTCCTGGGTCTGAGCCGCTCCCGCTCCCACCACTCCTGGGACCAAGGGGCACGGGCTCCTAGCTGGGCCTGAGCCGCCCTGCTTCCAGCCGCCGCCTCTTCTCCCCAGGCTCCAAGCCGCCAGGGCTTCCAGCTGTCCCACTCCCCTGCTGCCCGAGCTGCCTCCCCCAGCCGCCAGGGCTCCTATCCTCCACCTCAGACAGGAGCTGAGCTGCCTGGGTTCCAGGCCACCACCCAGGCACCCAAGATTCCAGCTGATCCCCAGGGACCGGACCACCCAGCTTGCAGCCGTCCCCCCTTCCCCCTGGGCCCTGAGCTGCCTGGGCTCACAGCCACCAACCCGGGTTCCAAACCTCTCGGGATTCCAGCTACCCCCTGGGGCCCAAGCCACACAGGATTCCAGCTGCCACCCCGAGGCCCAAGCCGCCAGGGATTCCAGTCGCGACCTCGGGATCATAGCTGCCTGGAATTCCAGTCGCAGTCCCAAGGCCCAAACCACCTGGGATCCGCTTCCAACCCCCACGCCGGGGTCCGAGCCACCCTTTCCATCACTCAGATTTCTCATAGGCATCCCACCAACCACCTCAAGTGGAATCAAAATGGGCAGACCTCGACGTAAGAATACCACACCAGTTGAGGAATATATAATGGAGGAGAACCAAATGGATGTCAGAAGAGACATATCAGAATTAAAGGCAAGCCAGCAAAC
>PVHP010042183.1:0-15087 GCA_004024765.1 Zapus hudsonius
TATATATATATATATATATATATATATATATATATATATATATATATATATATATATATATATGTGTGTGTGTGTGTGTATAAATATATGTATATATTTTTTATAGAATATATACAGTCACAAGGCAGCACTCTTTCTCCATCTATAACAATAGTGTAAAATATCTAACATGAAAGCATGTGGAGACTATATTCCAAATGTGGGACTATTGAATAGATAATCCATGAGTAAAATATTAAAATGTAGAGAATACCAGTTATCATGACTCTGACATTACATGTCTGACTATGGATTTTATTAAGAACATATACTCTTGAATTAGTAATCAATATGATTCTCCAGACAAAGCGAGCCTGAACATCTCTGATGTTTTATGTTCATATCCAGCTGAAACATTTGGTCTTAATAAAATGATTCTTTTTACAGTCAGAGGTTCATTCCTGGTATGTTGACTGGCAAAGAATCGCATGCAAACATTATATTAGACAAATGTTGGCTGGCATAAACCAATTGACAATGTCTAGTTTGCATTTTTCTTGGATCCACTATCTCTGAGACTTTCTGTGTCTGTGCTGTAGGTAGTGATTTCCAGGATAAATTTGTCATATGCAGGGAAAAAATTATTGAATTTTACTTCTTCATTAGGTTCTGCATCATCCAATGTTATTTTTTCTTCAAAATTATTTTATTTGGAGGCCGGGTCTTTCGTATAATTGTCATAATGTAAGTTTTGAATAAATTTATTTATTTTATTGTTAATAAATAGAAAAACTGTATGAACAAATCTTGTGTTGGTACCCCCATTTCCCTCCTCTCTGCCCAGAAACTGAGGTCCCTCATGAATGTGATGGAAAACTCCATGGGATGGATAGCTATGAATTAGGCAGGTAGTAGTATATTTATTTATTTATTTATGCATGTATTTATTTATTTATTTATTTATTTTGAGGGAGGTGTTGTCTTTGGATATTCCCCCCACCATGGCTCTTACAATCTTTCCACCCCCTTTGTAAAGTTCCCTGATACATGTTGCATTTTAAGCCTGCTCTACTGTTGAGCTCTTTAGAGTTTCTGAGTCTCTAGGTTTCTGCTTTGGGCTGCTTTGAGTATCCTCCAGGCTGATCTGGAATTCACAATGTAGTCTCAGGGTATCCTTGAACTCACAGAAATCCTCCTACTTCTGCCTCCCAAGTGCTGGGATGAAAGGCATATGACACCACACCCAGCACAATTGGTATTTTGAAGATAATGACTACTCTTGGATATTGTATTAGTTACTTTTCTTATTGCTATGAATAAAGAATTGACATGACATAGATTAAGGAAAGAATGATTATTTTAGCTTCAAGTTCAAAGGGTACATTCCATCATGGAGGCAAAAGTTGGAAGCCAATTGATAACATTACATCCATAGTCAGGAAGCAGAGTGGACAAGAAGTGGGATTGGAATATAAAACCTAAAAAGTCTGTTCAAAATGATTAATTTCCCCCAGCAAGGCTGTCCCTCCTAAAGATTCCACAACCTTCCCAAATAACCCTACTAGCCAGGAAACAAGGGCTCAAATACATAAGCTTAAGAAGTATATTTCACATTCAAACCGCATTAGCTATACTGAGAGTGACAGTTAAAATTTTACATGAAAGACAGTCCTTTAAGCTCATTATGAACTAATATAATTAGTATTATTGGCGATTTCTATTTTTGTGGCTTATTGACTCCATCCTAAAAAGCAAAGTTATAAGCTATGAGGTCAACCATTTCCAATGTCAAAACATTTAGAATGTCAATTAAGTCTTCTGTCAAATTCTACTAGTTTTAGCAATTTAGTGATATGATGCTTTGATATTTAAAAGAGAAATCTTCCTGTTGTTAAAATGACTTCATTATTTCATTGGAAGATGCTTATTAAATACTAACTTGCATTCCAACACTCTAGTAATTCTGTAATTTTTAACTAAAGTCAAAATGAGGAAATTTTCTGTTTAAAAAGCTTCTGATTTAGGGAGAAAAATAAATAACTAGTGATATAAATGTATAAAATATATAACATATTCATTTTAGCAAGTATGTGGAATATTAAGTTTAAAATGAAAATAAGCAAAAGTATCATTTTAGGTAGAGTGAACACAGATTATATATTTTTAATTTAATTAAAGATGAAGAGTCAAGGAGACCACACAAAAAATTGCAAGTTTGAGAAATATTGTGACTGTACTTCCTTTGAATTGGTACATTTTACAAAGATGATGCTGGTTATTTTCATGTAGGAATATTTATCTGGTAATGTCAGGGATTTAGGCAGAAGCAGAGACTTAAATTTGCATAAGTGTAATTTGTTACAGCTTTCCACAGGTAATCCTGCAATGTAAATCAAAGTTAATACACATATGCTCTTCAAATTCTGGTTTTATTTTTCATTTCCTCCCATAGAAATATATAAATTGCTGGGTAGATAGAAAGATAGATGGGTGCATACATTAGAAAAATAAATGCTAAATGTGATTATGGTAATTCAGAGGAACAAAAATCAATTTTAGTGAATAGCTATCAAAAAAAGAATGAGTAAAATTTGTTGCACATTTTGCATAAAAGATCTTTTAATCAATAATAATGAGACATATAGCGTTTGGTTTTAAGACACCTCCTATTTGTGTTTTAAATTATTCATGCCAAAACTAAATCACAAGTTGTTTTACTTATGACTTTGAAAAATTGATTCTGAGGTAATATCTTTACAGCTGCACACACTGGAATTTGTAACTTTTACAGAATAATATATATTTTAGTTATTGTGATGATTACTATTTTCAACAGTCACCTAGGAGATGAATCCCAGGGAGTTCCTTTGAGGGAGGTTCTAAATTAGGTTAATTGAGGGGATAAGACCTGTCCTAATTGTGGACAGTTGCATTGCAAGTGCTGAGGTCCTGGAATGAATCAAAAGAGAAAATGGCTTAGCAGTTAACACATTTTTCTGCAAAGCTGAAGGACTGGAGTTTGATTCCCCAGAACCCACACGTAAAGCTAGATGCACAAGGTGGGGCATGTGTCTGGGGTTCCTTTGCAGTGGCTGGAGGCCCTGGAGTATCTGTCCATTCTCTGTCTATGTCTGCCTCTCTCTCTCTCTCTCTCTCTCTCTCTATATATATATATATATATATATATATATATATATATATGTAATAAATAAAATAATAAAAAGAGGAAAGTGATCCAAGTGACAGCATTAATATATCTCTGTTTCCTGACTGTGGAGTGATTGCAACCAGGTGCTGCATGATCCTGCTGACCTGCCATCCCATCCCCACCCTGAGCCAAAATAAACCTTTTCTCCCTTAAGTTTTATCATGTCAGGCATTTTGTCACAGTAACATGGAGAGTAACTAATATAGGTATGCAAAATCACAATATAGCAAAATAATACTAATGGGTTATGGAAAATCATTGTAAAGTGATTGTATTTTATGTCATTATTCAAAGGGTAGAAAGACAAGGCTTAAAATGTGATGGTGAGTTAAATGTACGTGTTTAAACTCATAGCAGTGTGAACATTAAAACTTTTCTGTATTTATATGAACTTTATCTCAAGAATCCTCCAAAATATTTTATATTCTTTAAATTATTAAATATGACTTAAAATACTGATTAATAATTGATGCCATGTTTTTGTGACTGATTAAGGTTATTCCTCTTGAGATTCTTAAATCATTTTTAATGCTCTGATCAAAGTATTTTTGTGACCTAAAGCCTTGTGAACATATTATAAGTCTAACAGAAAAGATTTAAAATAATGATTTAAGCAATCATTCTGCACCATTGAGAAAAAAGTGAGGATTATATTTAATAATACTTAAAGTTAAATATTTATGGTTGGTAAGACATCTCTTTCTCTAGTTTTACAAATTTCTTTCGCTTCTTTGTTTTGGATTTCATTTATTATATCTTTAAGTATGTCTATATTATAATTCAACCCATATATAAGAAAATGTCGAAATGGTGTTATTGTCACCTGGCATAGCAATACTATATTATCATTAATGATAAAAATATTGACATTATATTTGAAGACTTTGAACATAGAATTATATAAAAAAAAGATTTGTTTTCTTGGGAAAGTTGTAAAAATAATTCCCCAAATAATATTTATCTATCTCAATTCAATGTGAACAAGACTGTATGGAATTATAGATTTGTAGTATAAACATTAAAGTTTCCCCTTAGAAAATTTAAGTTTATCACTAAATGCAAGTGGAACAATTGGAAAATGAAATGTGCTACTGGACAGACAGAAGGAAATTTAAGAGGTCCAGATTAAGGAAGATTCTTCACAATGAGTTAGCCTGTGGGAACTCTTAACAAACATCCAGACTGTGAAACACTGTAAGAAAGGACCCCGTGCAGAGAAGGTGGATATTTTAGAAATAGGAAAAAACAAGTAATCAAAGACTAAGAGATCAACTCAGAGGCAGGTAACCCTTTAATGGAATGGTAATCCACAGTAAACCCATGTGAACACCAAGAACATGGGCTCCAAGGGAAACCACCTAGACTGAGCTCACTCTCCTTTGGAGATTCTGTTTTTATTTTTCAGAAGGCAGAGAACACCATGGACAACCCAACCCCTCCAACAGGACCAGAGATGTTGCCTGTCACCCAGGCAGAGGATGGGCCACCCCTAATTTATGATATAGATCCCAAATGAAACCTTTGTAGAAGTGGCCAGGAACACACAATATTCAACACAGACAGAGTTAATGTAGCAAAGAACAGTATTACCACAGACATGAGAATTAATTTTATATTGTACAGTTATAATGGTAATAGAGATATAAGTATCGGTTGTGTTTATTAATTACATTATCAATTAGATGTGAATATTAAAGAAATTGTTTAAAGGAACATTTTACATTTCTGGGGAAAATTGGCCACAGGTTAGATATGGGAGTAATTTATATTTGATTGCATGTATGAATGTTATTATATTTGAGTAGAAAGAAAGTCAAACATAAGGATAGGAGGAACAAGATTATCTTATTAGATAGTTTCAATAATTATTTCATAGTATGAACTTGTCTCTGGGAAATGGCAAATGACAGCGATAAACAGGCACTCTAATAAATTTTCAGCTGTGTGAGAGGACACAAATGTGTTACCTCAAACTATGTCCTTGTGGTCACTCCTGCATTTAATCAATTATTTAAAATATCAGAATACTAATATACACTAACATAAAAGAGCAGAAAATAGTAATATTGGTATTAGTCAAACATATCTAAGGAAGTAAAAATGCATTAAAATTGGCCATACATACGATTGTATATATAGTTACCATATTTATTTCCTAAAAATTTGACATAACATGCAGTAAACAAATTAGTAAAATCTTACATACAACAAAAGACCAAAGACATGTTAAAGCAATTAAGCAGTATATACTAATAATTCCCAGAGTAAGTAAAGAATACATATTAAAAGCTGGAAGCTAGTCCGGTGGGTTGGCACATGCCTTTAATCCCAACACTCTGGGGGCAGAAGTAGGAGGATCTCTGTGAGTGGAACTCTGTGAGTTCAAGGCTAGAGGCTAGCCTAAGACTACATAGTGAATTCCAGGTCAGTCTGGGCTAGAGTGAGGAGACCATTCCTTGAAAAACCCGAAAGCTTACTCTGCGCTTATTTATTTGCTAATTGTAATAGTTCGAGAAGGTGATATGTACACTTCTAGGGAAGAAAAGATAAGGAGATCTTACCCAGCTGTGGAAACTCCATGCAGCACCACCAACTTGTCAGACAAGATGGTCCCACCGTGTCAACAGTGGTTAACAACTGCTTTGTGATAAGGTAGGAGTCCTGCTCTAAGGGAGAGAACTCCTGCCTGGTTCTGTATAACTGGTCAAAAACTCATGGCTGAGGAGGCTATGAGCTTGATTGAGAAGCTGCTAATGCTACTTGATAAGTGTAACACATGGTCATATTGTCAAACAGCCCACTAAATGTTTATGATTGTACCTGCTTATAGATCAGTGATGCTTTTAACCCCTCCCTGGTCAGGGAATGTTCTTTCTGCAGTGGTTGGTGATGAATGAAGAGGCTAAAAAGGAGTAAGTGCTGAGTGCTCAGACCTGAACTAGATATCTACCTCCCCTCCCTGAGGCTCACAGAACACTGGGGAAGAAGAGCTTCAATCTGGGGAGGGCTGCTGTCTGGACATGACACTGTCATTGCAATGCTGGACTTACAGCTGTGGCGACCTTCACAAGAATGGGCCAGTCAACATTCCTTCCTGGATGGGAGATGAGGCCTCACTACTACTTAATTAAACACTGACATTTAATGGTAGGAGAGAGGAACTCATTTTCTTTAGGATGTGACTACTGGACAGGTGCCCATGCTCCAGGAACTAACTTGTCTATCTGTGCTCAGGCAAGGACATTATTAACCTGAGTGGGCCAGGCAAGGAGAATCTTAGTAACCTGGAACTTCACAATGATGTTCAGTTCAGCCTGGGTTAGTGTGAGACCCTATCTTGAGCCCATCCCCCCATAAAAATAATAAGTGGGTCACAAGAAAAGGAAAAATAAATGAATGAACTCCAGAAGGAAGCTTTTTAGAAAAGAATAGCAAAGGTTCAGGGAGGCGTGATGAAGGATGAAAGGAGAGAGGGTAATGGTGGTGAATATGATCCAAATACATTATATATATATATATATATATATATATATATATATATATATATATATATATATGTGTGTGTGTGTGTGTGTGTGTGTATGATATTATCAAAAATTTAAAATTGAATAATTTTCATTTAAACATTTTTATATTATTATATTATATTATGTTATATATATATATATATATATATATATATATATATATATATATATATATATATATATATATATGTTAACATAGTGAGATGCTTAGTATCATGTGTAATTAGAGAAAACCCCTTAAAACCATGATGTCACACTCCTTTATACATCAGATATTTCCACCATGGCTCTTTTTTAAAATTACTTTAATGGTTCTTAATTTTTTTCTTTTCTTTTTTTCTATTTCTCATCCTTTATTCTTTGGAACACTTAGGAAACTTCTTTGTAAGACTTGGCTTCTAGCATTTGAATTTAGGAGCTTAAATTAGTAATCACAAACAAATATATTCACCTAGAAAATTGTGTCCTTCATGCTCTGGCAAAACTGTTATCTAGACATTTTAATTTGATTTTGCATCAACTATTTTTTTCTTGTTTAAGAGCACTGTTTTATATATTTATTATTCAATCTTAGATACATTGTATGGGCAAATATTGTGTTGGTATCCCATTTTCGTCTGTGTCCCCAACACACAGGTTACCTCCTCAGTGGGGATGCTGGATCAACCTGTGGGTTGAGGGGTTATGGGTAGCACAGAAGTCAGCCAGGTCCTCCCCTCTCCCTTGTGTGTTGTTACTGAGGGGAGTAAAGTCTCTGGATATTCTCCCCCACAGTAGCTCTTACATTCTCCCCCCCCCCTTCTGCTCAGTTCCCTGAGTCATGGTAGGTGAGTTTTAAGTCTGTTTTATTGCTGTGATCTTAAGGTACTCTGTACTGCTTTGGGATGTGTTGGAAATCATATCTGTCCCATTGATTTATTCTGGGTTGACTGATTGGCTGTGGTTAGAGGTCTCCCACTTATTTTGCAACTCTCTTAAAGGTATCGGTTAGGGTTCATACGCTAGGCCTGTGGAGGTACATCTCTTGCCAGGGTGTCTGCCATCCACCTGTGGTGGGGTTGGAATGACCACAGCTCTCTCATTAACTTCTGAAATATATAAACAGAGACTCCATTAGAGAGTGAGATCAGTAAAGGCTAAATGTGATATACATTTCTAATTTGACAAGATTCTATTGGGATTAGCCTCTCTGTAATTCTCTGGTAATGGAATTTCTCCTTGGATCCCAAGGTTTTGGTTCCCATAGGGTTTTGGGCTAGTTCCCAATTCCAGTTAGGGGTTCCTTGTCACTGACTGGATCTCATAGCCAATTAGCCAGCTATTCATTACTACCTAGGCTGAGTGCCACTACTGCACAGATGACCACTTCTTATCTTGGTTGTCTGTGCCATATAGCTGTGTGATTTGCATTCTCAGGCCATTGGTTGGTGTAACTTAAGAATGTCCCCTGATTTCTCAGAATATCTTTGGTCTGGATCCCCTGGCAACTCATGCAACAACTTCTGGCATTACACAGGCTTCTGGGAGCTGGATTCCTTTCTGGATTCAGCAGGGTCTCTCAGTGTTGTGTGATATCAGTCTGTGGAACCTTTAGCAATTCGACCTTATCTTTTGCTTCAGGTTGGTATTCAAGAGCTGTGACAAAAGCTTGTTTTATTTTAGGGACCAAGTAGGTCACTTTGATCAGCAGCTCACTGTGGGCAGTAACTACTAACTAGGATGGGGAGCCAAAGGTCAGAGTCATTTGTCCTAGAGTTAGGCTTCCATCAAGAGTATTAGGTAATGCTATAAATCCATTTTCAGGCATATGTCTGTTTAGCTGGTCTTGCACTCTTAGGTGAAATGATAATCTTTCTTTATACTGTATTGCCTCTGTTGTTTTTGAAAGATCAATTTATAGAGCTTATGTGGGTCTATTGTGTTCTATTGATCAATCTCTTTGTACTTTATGCTCATTATCTTCTGTCTTAATAGCTATAGCTTCATGTTGTAATTAAGTGAGATAATCCCCCCAAATCTTACTTAGATACAAAAGACAAACATCAAAATCATATATAATTTTCTCTATTTCATTCACATATGAAAATAGTCTTAGATTACATTTTACAGTTATACTTTTCAGTATGTCACTATTCAGATTTATGAGTCTTTAAATCATCTTTTATATACCAAACTTCTCAAACTGTGTGAATTGGTGCTTGAAAAACCACATTTATTCTAGTAAAAATATTTGCTGGCTATTTTTAGCTTAAATGTCTATTTTTGAAACCCATTATATAATATTTTCAGAGAGCATGTAAAATTTTATTGTCTGTGTAAAGTAGAATAGTGAGGGGTCTGAAAGAACATTATTGGACCAAAACCTAGCAATCTTACATTTAAGCACAAAGGGTTGTTGAAGCTTCTGTTTGGTTGTAACTGCTAGCTTTAAAGTCATACTATTCTTACTTTAATTGAAGCAAGTGAACTTGTTTTAAGCAGATTTAATTTTGATGTTTGCATTTGTGAAAAGACATGGGTGCTTTCTCAGCCCTTGAGGGAAAATAGGAAATTACATATATATATTTTTACGCTATTCCATACCTGAATGTCTGCTTGAGGTAATTCCATTTCTGCGCTGTTTAGAAAGGATGAGGTCCTTGTATTCCTCTCAGTCAGCTGAAAGCAATGGAGCATGAAAATGTTTCACTTTTTCTATTAATAGGCTCACTACCTAGCAGAGGAAACTCAAGGCCACTTTGAGACCTTGGAGAACTTTATAACTATCATAATCGGCCACACGTCGCTGGGATGAATCTCCAAACCAGGCACAATTTTGGGGAGGAAAGTATTTATTGAAACTATCAGATCCAGGGGAAGTTAAGGAGAGGCTGGCCCCCCTTTCACAGATCCAAGCACAGACAGAGAGAGTCCTAGCACCTCCAAAGCCAGCCAGCAACTGTAACACTGTAATTCACACAATGCAGAACTGCCAGACCTGGGTTCTGGCTCTTCTTTTGCATATCTACCCCTAGTATTTTGCATCCAATTCAGAAAAGGCCAGTCCCCAGGAGGCTAGGCCAAAGTGACACTTCCTCCAGCCAGAAGCCTGGAGACAATTAACAATGTAATAAATATAATTATATTAAATTCTATTGGGGGACATTTACTCAAAACTACCACAACAACATATCACCAGAAAGAGACAATAGAGAATGCAAAAAAAATCTCCTTTTTGATGTGATAAGAAACTCAGTCTGTTTATCAAAATATTATGCTGTAATTTACTTTTGAACTCTTAGCACGATGTATAATTTTTACTCTTTGGTTTCACTGGGAGAGGAAACACTTGAATGTAGATAACTTTTAGAAAATATGGCAACACTGTGATAGCTCTAGATAACAAAATTTAAAATATACTTCCTTCAAAATTTATTTTGTCAAAATAAGACCTGATTTAGGGAACATAATTACTATAAAGTACAATCAGTTAATAATTCATTACCATAGATGCAAACTATTCAAGTGATCTTTGCAAACTTTTAACTTAATGTGATTATAGAAAATATTTAAATATTTCATCTTAAATTGACTATTGCAATAATCCCTAATTAAGCACATCAATTCACTATATACTACTCGCTGTAGATGATGAGAAAATATTGAATTAAATTATGTTTCCTTCTTGGAAATGATTTGGGACAAGGGGAGTTAAGTCTCAAACCCCGAATCCTTGACTTTAGTACGTCAAAGAATTGAGGACCCAGAGAATGATTTTTATGCATATATCACTCTTTATTCAAACATTAAAAAATGAAACAGTGAAAAAGTGGTATAAGGATAGAGTGACCCATCGCCAACTGGTCTGGTGCACTCAAGAAGACCATTAGAAAAAAGGGGGAAAGGTAAACGGTCCATGCTTTTAAGGAGAATAGGAGAATAGAATGCATGATTAGAATGAGCCCCCCAAAGTGTGCCACTCCAGGCCCAGGCTAGAATGACACATCGGGTCCTGGTATAAATCATGCTGGAGGAGGGCACTCATCATTCACCAAGCAGCCAGCCATTTGGTCCTGAATTAGGAGAGGCATCACCTACATGTTAATATTAACCAATCCTGTCAATCTTGCCATGGTATTTTATTTCAAGTATTAGTGCTGGTATAAAAGAATACAGATATCTACATTTTCTGAACTTCAAGTAGTATATAGAAAGAGGCCTTTACCTTATGGGATAGAGAAATTATTAGGTTCAAGTCTCAGAATGCTACCAGGCTTTCCAGAGTAAATTAAAGGCCAGTTTTCATGGACTTAGCTAGTGAAATGAGAATAGCTAGTCAGTACAATCCTTCAATGCCCTTTCTCTAACTTTATTGGTGTGGCAAGAATATACCAACGAGAGATGAAAGGAACAATGTTAGTATAGGACTCTACATTAGAGTTCAGTTTGGACCAACAGTTAGACCTAGGCCAAAAAAATAAAGATCCCCTATAATCAGAGCAAGACCTTCCAGACAAAAAACACTAGACCAGACCAGAATCAATCAGACATGTGAAATTGGGGCATACTTGAGTCCTGTCCTGCATACAAGCTTCCTTAGGCTTAAAGCAACCTATGACTAAATTCTGTATAAGTCTCAGGAGCCAGGATACTAGTAAATCATTTCATAGCATCACTCATGGTGGCCATGGTCCTGAGCCCAGCACCCATACCTTGACCTTTTTATTAGCATGGTTATGCCTAGATCAGGAATACACCAATGAAACCTATTCTCTGCTTTGCTAAGAGAGACATAATTTCTGACTTGTGTCATCAGTAGCTCTGGAATGCGAGAATGTGCATGTCCTGGTGGCTGTGAAATTCAAGTGTGCCCAACTTAGCATCCCCAGTGTTGGCCGGGGTTTGTCTTGACCATCATTCCTACAGAGCCCAGCATAGTGTGGCACAAGATAATATTCAATGAGGATAGAACATAGTAATATCATTAAGACTCACTTAGTGTCTGGATGTTGAAGCCTACCATGTAACAAGTACTAATGGTCATATCTCCAGACTAGCCTGGGACTAGAGCCTCTGGAGTAGTCCAGGTGGCTGAGAGAGAAAAGTTTGTGCAGTCTGTTATTTTGCCCTGCATAATCTGTGGTGCCTTACATTCAACTCTATCCACAAGTCTAACTCAGCATTAAATATCTAATAGTATTGTGGACTTTCGTCACACTCTAGTGGTTTCCTGTTCAAAGAGAGCTCTAAATTGAGGGTGTGACATAACCTTGAGCTTTAGAAACCACCAGTGTGGAACAGGAAGCTGCAGCTTGTGTCTCTAATGATTTTGCCCCAATTTTGGAAGTCTGGCAGTGCGTGACCTCAGAGAGGGACTGTGTAGAAGTTCCTCTAGATCTGAAGCAAAATCTGTAAAAAAAAAAAAATTAAGACAACTCTATCAAAACTTCATGAAATTTGAAAAGGGAGAACTTGTCACAAATCTTTACAATTGCGAAGCAAATTTGCAATTATGTCAGATTGCTAAAATTACCACAGTTCTTCCCATCCCTTACTATATACTATTCACTTTTATACACACATTTTTGCAGTGAGAGTTTGCAGCTTCTTTGAAGGAATGTTCCCTGTTTTTCCCTCTTGATTCAAGACACAGAGATGACTGGATTAAAAAAAAATATTCATGAGCAAACATGAAGCCAACAGTGGCATGGACAGCACTTGCTCATTAGGGTCATTCTCTGGGCTAGCCTCCGATGGGAATTATTTGAGTCAGGCTAGACACATTGACTTATCAGACATAGAGGAAATATATAAGTAAAGTTAACCTAAAATTGTTGGTTCTGAATCTGAGTCTGGAGACCATGAAAGTGAGCACATCCCAACATTTAGTAGGGTCAGTTTTGGATTTTGGAGATTCTAGTAGCCAAGCATCCCTTTACTTTAAAGTACATTTCTCATTTAGGTGGAGGATAAAGTTTAACGGAGGGAAAATTGCCTAGTGGGGTAGTTTGAATCAGAAGTTCCCCATAAATTAAAGTTCTGAATGTTTGTCCCCAGCTGGTGGCAATTAGGAAAGTGGAGCCCTGCTGGAAGAGGTGAGATATGAGGGAGTGTTATGACCAGCTCTCCCTAACCACTTTCTTCCTGCTATTTTCCATCTCCTGTGGCAGAGTCGATGGCCAGCCTTGCTTTCCCCGGCCATCATGAAGTTTCCCCTCAAAATTGTAAGTGAAAATAAATCCTTGCCTCCCACCAGCTGCTTTTGGTCAGGTGTTTTGTCTGGGTAACACGAAGGTAATTACAACTTTTAGCAGAAGTTAGTCTCTGGGGTCCATTTCCAGGACTGGCAACTAGAATTACTATAGTAGATACCCTTTACAGTATATTATGTACCATGTTCTTATTTTCTTCAATACATTTTTATGTTGTTTTGTCTGTTATAATTATTTATTCATTATCTGAAATTTTAATATATTTT
Source organism: Zapus hudsonius (assembly GCA_004024765.1). Classification (NCBI taxonomy): domain Eukaryota; kingdom Metazoa; phylum Chordata; class Mammalia; order Rodentia; family Dipodidae; genus Zapus; species Zapus hudsonius. The sequence continues at coordinate 13,172 of PVHP010042183.1, forward strand.
AAATATTGTAAATAATACTCATTATGAATGTCTTGTAGATAAAAATCTTAGAATATTCTTCTCAATATTAAGAAAATACTTTGAAGGAGTTTTGAAAATGGTTACATTACAGCTATAAATCATGTTGGCAAGAACTGACATCTTGACAATATTGGGTCTGCCCATGAATATGTAATATTCCTCAACTTGTATATTGTAGATTTTAAAAATCATTTTCATATCTATGCAAATACAAATTTCAAACATATTTTATTAAGGTTATACCTAAGTATTTCCTTTTGGGCAACTCTAAGATTGGTGATGGTATTTTTATCATTTTAAATTCAATGTGTTTATGCAGCATTCAGCAAAACAACTGCTATGTGTACAATATGTATCCTGAAATATTATTAGAGTCCCTTATGAGTTCTGGAATATTTTTGTTGTCTTTTAGTTGCTGCAGAGGTGATCCAGCTGCAAGCAAAGAGCTGTGTGATAATTCTTTCTCAATATATGCACATTATTACGTTTCATTTTTTATCACTGTATTAATTAAACACCCTAGGTGAAGCTGAAGAGAACTCTTTTTAAATAATTTTAGCAGAATAGTTTATAATTGATAACCACAAAGGGTGGTATCGACTGTCAATGTTTTGTATATATTTTCATTGACTTGTGAAATTTTTCTTCAGTTAAGGCTGAGCGTTTATTGCAAATGGGTAACAGACTTGTATATTTTTGTGAATCTATTGATATGTAAATGCAGGTTCATATATTTCTTTCTTATACTTCCATCAAAAATTGCCTATCAATTTATGTTTTATTTTTGTGTGCATACAGAACAAAGAATTAGAGAATTGACTACTTTTTAATACCTTTTTATGCATGATAATTTTATTTTATTTTTATAAATTATATATTTGATAATCATATTTTAAAGTTATTTTGGATTTAATATCTAACTCCATTTATTTTTGTGCATTGTTTGAATTATTTTTAATTTTCTCCATCCCTCTACGTTTAAAATATATTTGCCTTCACAGTAAAAGCTATTTTAATATGTATGTCATAAACTTAGAAATTTTTTAAATGCTTTGTTCCTTTCTATCTTTTATTTGTCAAGTGTGCTTAAAGTCTTTAGCGATAAAATATCAATACTATATCTGCTATGTTTTCTGTTCATAGTTATTATTTATTGATTGATTTATTGATTTATTTTTTTCAAGGCAAAGTCTTGCTCTAGCCCAGCATGACCTGAAACTCACTTTGTAGCCCCAAACTGGATTCAAATTATTTAAGATTCACCTATCTAAGCCTTCCTAGAGTTGGTATTAAAAGTGTGAGCCATCATGCCCAGATAATTTTTGCCTTCTAATATTTCTTCAATGTGTGCCTCTAATTAAGAATCTTGCTTCTTTCAGTTGCCTAATAAGAATATTGTTACATCTTTCAGCAGTTTTTCAGTAATTTTATTACTATTCCAAATTGATATTTAAAGAATATAATACTACATCACGTTAATGTCCATACATTATAATATTTTTTAAATTTTTTTATTGTCCATAATGAGTTACAACATTTAGTGGGCAAACAATGAGTTGTTATCCCCAATTCCCCACTGCCCTCCCCTCCCCCCTCAACTGGATAACCTCCTCCATGGGTCGTCTGGATCAGTCCTTGTGACAGGGGACCATGGATAGACTAGTAATCAGCCAGGTTCTCCTGTCTGTACCTCTGAATAGTCTCCCCCACCACGGCTCTCACAATCTTTCCGCCCCCTCTTCCGCATAGTTCCCTGAGTCGTGGTGGATGAGTAATAAGTTTGCTTTAAGGTTGTGAGCTTCGGGGTCTTTGTGTCGAAAATCGTTGGTTTCTGTTCCACTGGCTAATCCTGTGTTGATTTAATGGCTGTGGCTGTGGGCCCCTTGTTCATCTCG
>PVHP010042184.1:0-15088 GCA_004024765.1 Zapus hudsonius
TCTCTCTCTCTCTCTCTCTCTCTCTCTCTCTCTCTCATCTCTCTCCTTGGATCTATGAAAGGGGGCCAGTTTCTTTCACCATTCTGAAACTTCCCCTGGATCTGTTACTTTAACAAATATTCTCCTCCCAAAACTGGTTAGAGATTCATCCCAGCAGCATGTGGCTAACTATGACAAATGCCATGTGTGTCTTATTCCAGATCTTAAAAAGAAAGCTTTCAGCTTTCCCCTCTTCAGTATAATAGTCATTGTTGATCTGCAATGTATGTCCTTTGTTCTGTTGAGGTAAATAGTTAATCCACTCACCATTTTCACCATGCTCTATTTTATCAAAGTCTCTTTCTGCCAACTGTTGAGAGGACAATATGGTCATTGTCTTTCTTTCAATTAATATGGTATATCATTTTTAGTGATTTTTATGTAGTAACACATCTTTGTATCCCTGCAATTAATTCTACTAAATCTTGGTAAATAATCTTTTATTCACCATATTTTATTTATCAGTTTGTCATGATATTAGCAAGCATTTTTGCATATATGTTCATCAATAACATAATGTTGACTTTTTCTGTTTTGTTCAATGGTTTTGAACCATGGGATCAAGATAATACTGGCCTGATAGAAGTAGTGGTCTAGCATTTTTGCCACTCATTTTCTTCTCTGGCTTTTATTATTTCTCTTCTTCTATTAATCCTGGGTTTTCCTTGTTCTTGTTTTTCTAGTTCTTTGATATACAGCAATGTGTTATTTATTTCTGAATTTTTGACATAGGGAATAGTTGATGTTAATTTCTGTCTATTGCTTTTGTTATATTTCATAGGTTTTAGTATGTTGTATCTCTATTTTTGTTTGTTTTAAGAAATCTCTTAGCATCCTTCTTAATTTCTTCCTTCAATATTGGTTGCTCAAAAGTCATTTGTTTAATTTTCATGTATTTTTAATTTCCATTTATCTTAATAATTTTAATTTTAGTGCATTGTCATCAGAAAGGATACTCAATATGATTTCAAGTTTTAAAATTTGTTATGATGCCTTATTGTGTGGTTTATCATATCATCTGTCATAAAAAAATGAACTATGCACTGCTAAGAAGAATGTTCTATAGATGTTGGATGGAATATTGTATACATGCCTGTTAGGTTCATTTCATCTAGAATATAAGTTAATTATGTTATTATTGATTTTCTGTCTAGAATATCTGTCAATTGCTGATAGGCTTTTAAATCATCTATAATTATTGGATTAAAATATATATCTCCTTTTAGGTCTATTAATATTTGGGTTTTCTGGTTGTACACACACGTGTGTGTGTGTCTCATGACATATATATATATATATATATATATATATATATATATATATATATATTCATGAGAAAGCTCAACTGAAACTGCAATTTTGGGTCAGTGAATGTGGTAGTTTGGATGGATGTCTCCCAATAGATTGAAGAGTTTTTAAAGGTTTTCTCCAGGTGCCTGGCTGGAGGGTGTGCCGCATTGGCCAGATCATAGGGTCCAGCCCTAAGGTGTTCCTTGCATGAGTCTGGAATTCCAGCTATACATGAGAAAAGAGTAGTCTGAACTCAAGCCTGGAGATCCTGCTGTTTTCCAGTTTAGATTTTGGAGTGTGCTTCCTTGCTTTGGAGGTGCTGATGATGGGTTTTTCTCTCTCTGCTTGGAACTGTGAAAGGGGGCCAGCCACTTTCACCATTCTGGAACTTCCCCTGGATCTGTTACTTCAATAAATACTTTCCTCCATAAACTGTGACTGGATTGGAGATTCATCCCAGCAGCATGTGGCTGACTAGGACAGTTTTGGTACAAGGAGTGGGTGATTTTGCTGAGGTGAACCTGATCATGTGAATTTTGGTATTCTGGAACTTCTGGGCTGGAGGACTGGACATGAACTTGCAACTGAAGATGACTTCCAGAGATTTAAGCTAAGTTTTATGGACTATTCTGGTAAGAATTTAGAAAGGCTAAAAGAAGAGGGAATTCATTTGGAGGTTTGGCTTGTGAATTTTCTAAGGGGAAGGAGAGACTGCAGAAAACTTTAATAGAACTCTGTTCCTGAACCAAGAGGTAGATGTGTCCTACTGCCCATGACCAAAGAGTTTGACCAAGGTTAATGGAACTGAGAATTTAAGATTTAATTTTGGAAAAATAAACCTCAATGACAAGTTTAACTTATAGGCACAAAGACTTGCTTTAGATTACTAAAGTTGCTTTTGTTAAAGAGATATTATGAAGATTGAAGATGGCACAAATGCTTTACATTGAAACAATGGAAAGATGCCTGATGTGTTTCCACCCAGGAAGGACTAAATGAAATACTGTGCAAACTCTTTTGAAAGGAAGTAGCTGAAAGGAAAGAATCTGCTCTTCAAGGTCACTGTTTATTTCATTCCTGGATTAACAACATGGTTGTATTCTGCATACTTTGTATTGCTTTTGGAAGCATGAGAAATGCATGCATGGATAGGGTAATGAAGTACATATGGTTATTGGAGTCACTGCTGAGATGAAGTATATGGACAGGGAGTGAAGTCCCTGATTGTCCAGTGAAGCCATTGGAAGATGGATCATGGTTTGCAATGGAGACCCACAAATGTTTTGGATATACCAGGACTATGCAAGGGCTACCATGGAGTGCTGCTGGCTCAGGATGGAAGTTTTTCTCAGCTACTCAGCCAACCTGGAGGGACAGAATTGAAAAATCTAGAGACAATCAGTCACAGGTTATGACACTGGATTTGAACTGCAGATATTTGATATTTGCCTAATAGTTGTTGAGGCTGCATTGGTCCAGTCTTCTTATGACTCATAGCAGTTGGAAATGTTTACTCTGTGGCATTATATGATAAAGTTTGTAACTTGTTTTGATTTTACATAAGTTACTAGTAAAAGACAATATTAAAGCTCAAATAAGACTTGGGACTTTAGAAAAACCTTAAATTTGATAAATACTGTGGGACATTTAAAGTTGGACTGAACACAATATAGAAGATAATTAATCTGTTGGAGGCCAAGGGTGGATTGTGGTAGTTTGAATGGATGTCCTCCAATAGATTCAAGAGTTATTAAAAGTTTTCCCCAGGTACCTGGCTGGAGAGTATGTCACCTTAGCAAGATCCTACGGTCCAGCCGTAAGGCGTTTCTGGTTTGAGTCTGGAATTCCAGCTATACATAAGAAAAAAGCAATATTAGCTCAAGCCTGGAGTTTCTACTGTTTGCCAGTTTAGACTTTGGAGTGTGCATGCTTGTTTTGGAGGTGCTGATGAGTTTCTCTCTATGCTTGGATCTGAGAAAGAAAGGGGGCCAACTTTTTTGCCATTCTGGAACTTCCCCTAGATCTGTTACTTTAATACTTTCCTCTACAAACTGTGCCTGGTTTGGAGATTCATCAAGAGGTGTGTGGGTGACTATGACAGTGAGTCCCAGTGATTGGCCAGTGTCTGGCTCCACCTTTCTTACAGACTAGGGAAGTAAAGGTGCATGACCTCACACTGCTTTTTTACGTGGATTCTGGGGTAATTCAACTCTTACTGATTCAAACATTCCCAAGCCCTCATGCTTAAGCAGCAAGTGTTCTTAAAAACAGATCAATTCATATATTTTACCTGATGTAATTATTTCTTCTTTTACAGATTCCATTTGCATGACCTATCATATTCTGGACCTTTACTTTCAGTCTTTGAAGTACAAAGTTTCTTATAAGCACCATGTAATACTGTGGAATGAATCCATGATCTCATGCATAGTAAGCTATTGCTTATTATTTTTATTTGTCTATTATAGATTTTGCTTTGCTATTACCATGAGGCTTACAAAAATACAATTTGCTTATAAAAAGCAAATTTTGAAATATCACCTTCGTATGATTACAAAGATAAGAAAACAAAACATGAAGATTCAGAAAAAATACTACTACAAAATATGACCTCGTTACCTCCTTACTTTAAAGTATTTATTTGTGTGTGTGTGTGTGTGTGTGTGTGTGTGTGTGTGTGTGTGTAAGTATGTATCTATGGGCTGTATGCCATAGATGACATGTGGAGGCCATTGAACAACAATGAGTTATCTGTACTCCACTGTTTTTGAGACAGTGTCTCTTGCCACTGCAAACAAACTACTTGACTGTAAATGGTCAAACTAACTGGTCTGTAAGGTTCACATTCTCCTGGATCCACCTCCCAATGTCATAGGTTACATTTGGGTCACAAATGTATGAGCCACTTTGCATCTGGCTTTAAGTGGATGTGTGGAAAATGAGCCCAGTCCATCAGGTTTTGCAAACAAATTCCTTTAATAGCAGAGCCATTTTCCCAGCCCCTATTTTTTTCCCCTTCAAAGTCAGGTTTTACTCTAGTCCAAACTGGCCTGGCACTCACTGTGTGGTCCCAAGCTGTGGTTGAACTCACAGCTGGGATTAAAGGCATGCATCACCACACCAGGCTCCCAGCTACTATTTTTGAGTTTTGGATGTCCCATTTTACATCTTCTATATTACCTACTTACATATTCAGGTAGTTATTATTTTAATTATTTTAGTTTCTATACTAATGGTTTATATATCAATATAACAACATTAGATCCTCTATTCTGTACAATTATTCTTAGCTATCAGGTTTATGTCTTCTTATGTTTTCTTTTCCATTTTTGTTTGTATGTAGAGTATATTCCCTGTGGTACGTGGTGTATGCACGTATGTGTGTGTTTGTGTGTGTTTGTGTGTATGTGTTTATAGATGTGGTGTGTATAGATATGTATAATATGTGCATGCTGTGAACATGCTTTGGAGGCCAGAAGAGAACTTTGGGTGCCCTCTCTTTCACTCATCCATGTAGTAGATAGGGTCCTCCCTCAATCTGAAGCTGTCATTTTGTGTCAGTGAATCCCAGTGATTGTCCAGTCTCTGGCTACACCCTCCTTGCAGCCTGGGGTTGCAGAAATACATGACCCCAACCTGCTTTTTACATGGATTCTGGAGGGAATTCAAGTCTTACAAATTCAGACCTTCCCAAGTCCTCATGCTTAAGCAGCAAGTGCTCTTAACTGCTGAGCCATCTCCACAGCTCTGGCATTTTGTTACATTTAATAATGTCTGTTTCCATTTAAAGGCTTTCCTTTAGCATTTTTTAAAGACCAGATCTAGTGGTCATATCTTCTTTTAGCCTTTACTTATCTAGGGATGTCATTATGTAATTTCATTTCTAAAGGATAGATTTTATGAATATAGTATTCTTAATTGATGTTTTATTTTTCCTTTAGTATGAAAATTTCATTTCACTGTCTTCTGGCCTATAAAGTTTATGCAAATTTATTATTTTACAATGAGAAATAAAATCCTTAGATGGATCAAAAAGTTGCATTTTGCAGAATTCTATCAAAAATATTTATTATTGTTGTAGACTGGAAAATTGAGCAAAACGTACTTAGGTCTTAATTCATGGAACCTGGAAAAGTTATTTTTTTATTTGTAAAAAGAGAATTTGAGGATGTGATCAATTTAGAAATCTTGAGGTGGGAATATTGCCTTATATTTATCCAGGCAGACCCTGAATGTAATCAGAAGTATCCTTATAAGAAAGAATCAAAGGAAGATTTCATTACTCAGATACACAAGAGAGGCCATGGCCACCTTGATGACTGAACTCATATGGCTGAAACATACAACTATGTTAGTATCAAAATCTAGAAGAGTCAATGAATATACTCTTCACTAGAGCTTCTGAAGGGGGAGTAGGTTTCTAGAACTAAGATAAACTGTCTATAATATAGTAAAAAGTTGACTGCTTTGTTTATAATATAGCTCAATTGATACTGTCATGATAGGCTAGTATACAAAACCCCATCCTTTTGTCCTTTTGCAGCAAGGATATAAACTAAGTCATTTCCTTCATGGCAGTCAGGCACAAAGTAGTTTATCATTCTAGCCACACACACAGAAAAGGAACATACAGGACCTGTCCCCTACTGCTCCTTTAGAACTATGTGGATGAGAGAACAGAGAGGGGTTATGGCTGTAGAGCATTCCCCCTGGCCCTGTGTGTAACTTCTCTATGAGCATGGGAAAGGAAAAATAACATGCCTCTCATCTAGCATCTTGCCTCCCACATTTCTGACCTCCTGCAGTCAGTGCACATTCACTGTTCAGAAGAGAGGTTAATTCACTTTTTATATCCCTTCAGGATAGGTAAGTTTTTCCACGGGATTCAGGTACTTCTGAAGTCAAGATGCCTGGAAGAGAGACAATTGGCTTGAGTGCAGAGGCAACAAGAATAGCGATTACCTGTTTGACTTTTCTGCTTTTATAGACTTTGTAAAGTCATGAACTGATGCTGGAGGAATCTGTTTGAATCTTGGCTGTATAAAAAGCTAATGTATTTTATAAAATAATAATGTAGTCAATGTATATAATTTAGAATGTTAATTAAGCTGTAAAGAAGAAAATAAAACAACCTAGAACCTATTACTCCAAAATAACCAGTGTTAGCACTGAATATGGATAAATTTCCTTATGAAATTATGTTATTTCTTTGTGAAATTGCATCAAGGCAAAATTATTTCTTGCTATTGTTTTAACTTGTATTTCCATTGAATCATTTTCTAAGTGCACTTTAGCATTGTGCTTTTTTCACACTAAATGAAATTATACTTTTCATGTCATCATATGGCCATCATAAAAATATTTTTCAGGCCTGAAAATATCTTATTTGACTACTTCACTATTATTCAATATTGCCACTGCTTTCAACTTCTCACTGTTGAAGGAACTTTGAATGAAAAGCTTTGCATGTAAATTCTTTATATACATAAATAATTATTTCACCAGGCTAAAATACTAATTGTGAAATTACTGAGTGAAAGAGTAGTCAAGTTTTAAATACTTTCTACTAAAGCATATCATACATCCAGGAAACTATACAAGTTGCAAGTGCATTTGCATCAAGTGAACCAAACATCTACATCTAAACATACTACCTGTATACCTGAAGCCTCCCTCTTGCTTCTTAAGCACCCCAGAGGCAATCATTATACTAAGATTTCATGTAATAAATTAGTGCTACCAGTTTTTAACCTAATAGAATCATTTGTATGCAATGTGCTCTTTCTTTTATGTTGGCTCCTTTTACACAGCACTATACATACATGTTGCAGGGTCATTTTTTTCATTCTCATTTCTGAATGGTATTCCATGGTACTCCTATGCCACACTCTCTTATCCATTCTAACTGCTAGAAGGCATTTAATAGTAGTTTTAAATAGGGCACTATTATGAATAGTACAGCTATTCTAGAATAGGCCTTTCAGTGAACCTATGTACACAGGTCTGTTGGATATGTACCTAGGAGTAGAATTGCGAGGTTGTAAAAATATCATATGTTTAATTTCACTGGAGGCTGTCAAATGGTTTTTCAAACTAGTCAAAGAATATGCCCACTTTTAAGTACTTGATACCTAAACTACCATTTGGAGAGATTCTTCTCCCCCGGCAATCTCCCAGCTGCATATGAGATTCCTTGAGGAATTCTTTCTAACAGTAGGAATCACTATACATAGCCACTTAGGCCAAAAAATTGTTTCTTTCTAGTGCTTTAATTTGTATTTCCTTGATTATCAATAAACCACACCAGAAAACATAAATAACTAAATAACTATATTAAAAATATTAATATCAAGTCATCTATTGGAGTATTTGTCTTTTTCTTGTTATCTTGGAAAGCTTTGCTTTATAGATAGTAATTAAATCATGGCAGATTTTCAAATAGCTCTATTTATACACATATATTCAAATTAGTGTGAGAACATCATTTTTAGACTCATTTCTTCTATTGCTAATTTTTACTCATTAATCAACTTTACTATGTTTATATAATTTATGTTTAATATATGTATATATGTGAAACTGGACTGGAGAGATGGCTCAGTGTTTAACACATTTACCTGCAAAACCTAACAACCCCAGTGTGATTCCCCAGTATCCATTTTGCAGTGGCTAGAGATCCTGGCATACCCATTTTCTCTTTTTTCTCTCTCTGCTTGAATTATATAATAAATATTTAAAATGTATGTATGTGTTACACAAAAAGGTCCCTAATGAGGACAAAAATGATATTTCCTTGTGTTCTTAATCCCTAAACATATTACACACCTACTGGATCTCTCCCACTATCAACAATGTAAGAAATGTTTTGTTCATTTATCCCCTTGTCATCTCACAAGAAGAAGAAGAAGAAGAAGAAGAAGAAGAAGAAGAAGAAGAAGAACAACAACAACAACAACAACAACAACAACAACAACACCCACCAGAATGATGCCAGAATGTCTCTTTTAGGTCAGATTGGGCCCTCAAGATGGAATCACTATTGAAAACAAAATGGCAACAGAGGCCTGTAGGTAGGAAAATAGACTTAACCACATTTCTCAAAGAAACCTCTAGGTTTCTAGGTCTATCACTAGGCCATCTAGCCCTTATTCTGGTGACATACCTCAAAACATCTGAGCACAATCTCTGTTCAAGGGGCTCACCAGAAGAATAAGAAATCCCCTTACCCAAGTTCATAAACAGGTTTCTCATATCCTGGCCCCTTGCCCATAAAAAGGTACCTATAAAACCCAATTCTTCCAAACCCAGGATGGCTGTACTCCACTCTCCTGAGGCATCCTTGCAGCTTGGACCTTTTCCCAAATAAACTACTCTGCCTCAGAGTGTTCTTGGTCATTTCCCCAACCTTACAGTCTCTGAGGACAAAGTGGCCACTGATTTGTATTTTACATGAAGAAAATTTCCTTAAACCATGATGAAGAGAGTTTTTAAAGATTCCATCCTTGCTTCTTTTTGAAGATGGTGGTAGCTACTGAGAAGACTCAAAACTCATTAAAGTTCTGAGAATAAGTGACTGTTGAGTACTCAGTCCTAAATGAAACATTATGAAAGGGGGAGTAAAAGAATATAAACTGAAGGATGGAATATGCAATCTTCTGGACATGAAGTGACTATTGAATTCATGACTTGATAGTACCTACCATTACCTCCACAGGAGCTGAAAAACATTGAACCCATTAATATTTTAACACCAATGATGGAGAAAGGCCCAAGAAGTCATCATAACAAAATAGGGACTAGTTGGAAAGAATAAAGGGGTCAGTGGAAAGCTTGGGGATATGGGGAGGACAAAAGAAAGTAATCCTAAGGGGTTGTGATTAAATTATATATAATTATGTATGAAAATTATCAAGAAAAATATCCTCATTGTAAAGACTGCAGAAGCCTCTTCCTCTGCCTTCATTCTCCTTTCCTCCCTCTGGTCATACTCTCACTCAGCACAAGGAATTCATCTCTTGTTATGGAAATTAAGGTTTCAAAAAGCCAATTTTTACCCCTCCATGTAGGTAAACCCAGACTAGATCTGGATTCCTATGGCATCTTCTATTTTGGTAAACCTTAGGGCCTTCTGTACCTGATAAGAGGGAAAATATCTTATCCCTCTCAGCAAACAACTGCTGTCCCAAAATAGATATGATAGCCTCACTTCCTAGGAACTGGAAGATGTGTCTCCTGTGCAATTTCTAGCTCTGGAACCAGACACCCCATACATATGACTGCAGTGTAAGACCCTCTCCTTCTCATGTCTCCTTAAGAAGACTTAAAAGCTATTGCTTCTTATACTTGGCTATTCAGAGCCTCCTCGTCTCTTTCTTGCTCTGAACCCCAAAGCTATCATGCTGGTGTTGATAAAACTTTAGGCTCATGGAACTGTCTGCTCAGTGGCCTACTAATTCCCAATCTAACACCACAACTAACAAAATGTACTAGACGCCAATACTATTTGGACGACCCAATACAATGTCTGTTTTCTCTTTAAGTAGGCAGCCTGTATCTCCTTCAATCAATGCCATCCCTTTTCCTGATAACTTTTCCTTCCAATAAAAGCTTTTCCCTTAGAGTTCATGCTCTCAATTTTTATTTTTATAATCACTGAGACAAAGTTCACTCACATCTGATATCATATGTGATACATGCTTTGTAGCATATAACATTATTGAATTATGTGTGGACTCTATCCTTAAATAGTTTATAGACTACTGACTGCATAGATTCACAAGTGAATAGTTATTCCCTGCAGTGAGCTATGCAAATCAAATGGGCAATAGTATAGTAAGGGACTTGGGACTATAGCAGAAGAACAGAAAACTTTTGCCTATAGTAATGATGTAGGAGTTTTGAAATCCAGAGAGAGATTAGGTATCTCTAAAGATACCAGAGACCTCAGGCCCATGGTCCTGAAATTTAGGTCCTTTTTCAAGTAATTAATTAATTGAAAATGAAGACTCTGATGAGAGTAAATTATGAATTATGAGATTTAATTGAGAGAAATTTAGGATCCAGACGGAAGGCCAGTAGGAAAGCCCAAGCCAAAAAAACATTCTGGGAAGAAGAAGGGGAGATGGAGAAAATCTCTCTTCACATCTCTTGGCAGATACTGTTGGTTACTGCAAGGATGTTGGTTACCACACGGGTCCCTGGCCCCCTGAGAAGGGAGCCTCAGTCTCTCTGGCCAGCAGGAGACCTGGCTCAATAGAGGAAAGGTGAGCGTGGTGGCTGGACAATCACACGCAGCCGGGAGAAGTGTCCAAGCAGATCTCAAAACTTTATTTTAGCATCCGACCTTATATTCAATCTAGGGATGTGTTGCATTGCCTTATCTCTTACACAAAGGGGGCTCAGTAAACAGGAACAGAGTTATGGAAACTCAGCCAGCAGGAGTAAAACCTATTAGCACTTATAAACAGGACTTAGGGCTGTCAGACATCCCCCCTGTCTCCTGGGGGTCACAGCTGTGCTAGGAACAAAGGCATGAGCTACCATGTTCCGGGCTTATACCTTGATGCATATTAAAACTTAGATTTCATATATACAGCCAGGCTGGGTCCCGATAAGATACATGTGGAAAGCCACCAGGAGGACCCAAGCCAAAAGATCCTGCTCACATAGTGGGTCAGATTAGACTAATAGAAAGGGGCTCAGAGCTTAAGGAGAGATCACACATGTCCCAAAGGAGGAAATCACACCCCCCAAAAAAATAAAACAGAAAATTCCCAGACAAAAAGAAATTTTCCTTGCTGGGAAATTTCCCTTCATATTGGGAAATAGTTTACAGAGGCCAAGAACCATCAAGAGCCAAGGGGGCAAGAGTCAAGACATATGGTAACAAGGGTCAAGTAGAAAGAAAGAAACTTAAAAACACATGCCAGGCCTACTTATAAGGATCAAATATTCAATTAGGATGAGCCTCATCAGACTCAGGTGATTGGTTTGTAAGCCAAAGAAGCTAACTCAGAAAGTACCAGTGCACAGGTATGCTGAGCCAAGGAAAACTTGAACAAGAAGCAGGAAGTCATCACTGGAGTTGTTGCTTGTAATCATTTTACTAGATTGGATCAGACATAGGTTCCAGTTTTGCCAAGAAGGCAAAGTGCTTTCATGTTTCCATGGGCCAGTCCCTAGCTAATTACCCATCATAAAAAAGGCTCTCGTTTACCTAAACTATATCTATAATATATTCTACTTTAGATCCAGCTGTGGATATGTGACAGGCAAGATTTCTATCATCAGTTGAAGATGAAGAGGATGTGCTGGTACTAAGGCCAAACAGAGTCCCAGGGATACAAGGCATTTAAAATGAAGATGTCTGTGGAGATGACTCAGTGGGTAAGAGTACGTTATAAGGAATTGAGTTTGTTCCTGAGCACCAATGTTTAAAAAAAATGAATGTAGCTATGTAGCTGTGCATATCTACAGGATTAACTCAGGGCTCACTGGTCAGCAAAAAAAAAAAAAAAAAAAAAAAAGCTCAGTGAGGGAAGGTGACCCATGAGGTTCCAAAAACAAGACAGGATTCTATCAAAGCTCTTGAATGCCCACCCCAGGCCTGAGGCAAAACCCTGTTGCTGAAGAAACCACAGAACGCCATTAATCAGCATTGAGAGACCCTTTGAGGTCTGGAATGGTAACCAGCCCCAAGATGGTAGTCAGTGTAGTGCTGGAAGGCACAGCATGAGCTGCCAGGGAAGCTGGTCAATGACAGTTGGATTAAACAGAGACCACTGGCATGAAACACAGTCTGCTGCCATGAGTAGGCTGACCATACCTCCTACTTGAAGAGAACAGTGAACCAGGAAAGGAACACTTGTGCAATGGAGGAGCCAAAACCTGGGGGAGGCAATCAACAGCTTTTAAGTCTGGCCAGGTATTCCACTTAGTGAGGAGGAGGAGGCCTTAACTGGAACTAGGGACTTAGGGCAATACGCACTGGAAGCCAGACTCTTGGGTCCCCAAGGAGAGATGCACTATGTGAGCGATTGAAGGAGAGGCTATTAAAAACAGAATCTAGGTATTCTGGAAATGTGTATCTCAGTTAACCTATACTGATCTCACTCTGTAATGGAGATTGTGTTTGTATCTTTCAGAATGCAGCGAGAGAGCTGTGGCTCATCCAACCCTACCAAGGGACTGCAGGCTGATAGTTGACATCCGGGCAAGAAGTGAGCTACCACAGTCATACCGTGGAGGATTCATATGGAACCCCGCAGAGAATGATGGGATGAACAAGGGACCCACAGCCACAGCCATTTAGTCAACACGGGATAAGTCAGTGAGACATACACCAACGATTTTCGACACAAAGTCCCCTAAGTTCTCAACAATAAAGCAGTGTAATACTCACCCACCACAACTCAGGGAACTGAGCAGAAGTGGGGGCAGAAAGTTTGTGAGAGCTGTGGTGGGGGAGAATATCCCGAGACACAGCCCCCTCAGTAACAACATACTAGGGCCAGGAGAACCAGGCTGACTACTAGGCTATCCATGGTCCCCTGCCCAAAGGACTGATCCTGATGGCCTATGGAGGAGGATATCCAGCTGATTGGGGATGGGGAAGAGGGGCATTGGGAACTTGGGATAAGATCTCATTGTTTGCCCATTAAATAATGTAATTCATTATGGACAATAAAAAAATAAATGGCAAGCTATATGTTCAGTGACAGACCCTATCTCAAAGAAATAAAGTAGAAAACTGATAGAGGACTGAAGTGTCCTCAGGGCTCACACATCTGTTTATACATACAGCATGCATGCACATATACTGCATACATACATTAAAAGGAAAAAATAATAAAATTAGAGGTGAAGTACATAGAAAGCAACAGAAGAAACTGCAAAGCTCTGGATGGTTCTTGAGTAGACTTAGGACAGAGTACAATGGACTAAAATTGGAGACATATAGTTTGAAATTATTTCATTAGAACCAAGCTGTTCCACCATTTAAAAATTCCTGTTCCACCCAGAAGAAATTGTCCCAACTGGTCCCAAGTGCCAGGCTAGGTTGATGTATCTAACCAGGTAAGCCTCAAGTATAAATAGTTAGGGATCTTTCCATTGAAAGAGGAAAGAAATTGAGCTGAGGTGACACATTCCTAATGTTGAGGATAGGCTGGGCCATCTTCAGGTGTTCTGCTTGAAAAGTGAGAAATGCAAAGCAAAAGCCAAAAAATTTAGATTTCTGATGAGAGATTCTGAAGAATATTCCTTTTGATTTGTGTTTTGTCATTGCGAAAAAAAAAACTGAGGATGGAAATAGGAATTGGAGAGGCAGTGCCTGGGGAAGGTCATGTGAATTTATAAGCACACTGGCAAATATAACCCAAGATTCAGATTAGGCTTTAATTTACCTTAGGGCCATTATGGAATGTCCAGGGTTTTCCTTCTACTTGGCATATATGTGCATGCTATGAACAGTGTATGGCCAAATTCTACTCTGCCCAACACACTATAATCATTAAGAAATCATTTCCAACTATAACTGTCTGAATTCAACCCACCTTCACCTCTCCATACACACACTCCTTGGGAGCACTCACTTGTAGCCACATTTATGATCCTGTGCTTTGGTTTAGGGCCCAGCAGAAGAAAATAAGGTGCCAGCTATGAGCAAGACTCATTGTGTTATGACTCCTAATGCTACTCAAGAGCTGTAAGCACACCTAAAGAACTGGTGAAAGAGTGGGAGTAATTTTTCTTCCTGGAATTTGGCCTACCACAGGTGAGAGTGGGAACAGTAAGCTCAGATACAGGCAATAAAGGATTGCATTGTTTGCAGATAATTTAGAAAAAAATAAAACACCAACAACTCATCACAGGTGCTTTATTTTTACCATGTTTTAGCAATTCTAAACAATTTGGTAAGGAAATATTCCTCCTTTCAGAAAAATCTCTTGCTGATTATATATATATATATATATATATATATATATATATATATATATATATATATATATATATATATATATATATATGCTCTTCAAGACAACAGTTTGTAATGCTTATTCTTCAAATCAGCATGGTATTTTACAAGGAAGTGAATTAGAGAACTCTCAGTTGGGGAGTCAACTTGACATATACAGTTTCAGCTCCTTCTGTTGATTTCTAGAGAAGAAAGGGTTCTGAATGCCTGAAGCTCATTTTGGAAGAAGTTTTTGTTTCCATCTCCTAAGGTCTGGCCCATCCCCACATTTAAATATCAAATTGAAAATAAACAATGATAACCAAATGATTGTTAAAAAAAAAACAAACAGAGAAAAAAAACAAATGAGTGGAGAGAAATAGGAGGGACCTAGGAGCTTCCAAAAAAAAAAAAAAAATCACACAAACTGTTGCAGTCAGCTTTCTAGTTGCTGCGCAAAAAGAACCCAAACAAAAGCAGCTTGTAGAGGAATGGGTTTATTTGGCTTACAGACTCGAGGGGAGGCTCCATTCTGGCAGGGAAAACGATGGCATGAGCAGAGGGCTGGACATCACCTCTGCCACAGCACTGCAAACAGCGGCAGAAAGGTGTGCCAAATACTAGCAAGGGGAAGCTGGCTTATAACCCCCATAAGCCCACCCCCAACAACACAGCTTCATCGAGGTTGTAAAACCCAAACTGCCATCAGCTGAGGATCGATCTATCAGAACACATTCAATTGTTTGTGGGGGACACCTGGATCAAACCATGACAGTCCGCCCCTGGCCCCCACAAACTAATAAT